>JAODAL010024732.1:0-59984 GCA_025379985.1 Phyllomedusa bahiana | reverse complement strand
CCCCTGGCTTCTACATGTATTGTGAGGGTTGCAGTGATTGGGGGGTTTATGCGCCTTTTTACAGTAAAAAAGGGGAAATTACATGTCCTGTACTGCTCTTACATGATTAGTGAGGTGCATGCAGTGATTGGGGTCTAATAGCCCCTCTTTTACGTACAGGCAGTACTACATGTCCTGAATGGCCCCTTCATTTTTAGTGAGGGATGCAGTGATTGGGGGTCTATAGCGCCTTCTACAGAAACAGTGCAGTACTACATGTCCTTACTGCTCTTGCATGCATTAGTGAGGTGCATGCAGTGATTGGTGGTCTATAACACCTCTACAGTACAGTGCAGTAACTACATGTCCTGTACTGCTCTTACATGTATCAGTGAGGTGCATGCAGTGATTGCCGGTTCTAAAAGCGCCTCTCTACATTTACAGTGCGGGGGCTACATGTCCTGTACTGCTCTTACTTGTATTAGTGAGGTGCATGCAGTGATTGGGTCTATACGCCTCTTAAGTACAGTGCGGTACTACATGTCCTGTACTGCTCTTACATGTATTAGTGAGGTGCATGCAGTGATTGTTGGTGTGTTGAGACTTATACTCCATTGGTTGCCCCACTGAGATTTAAATATATTGGGGAAATGAGCTGGGGCTCTGCAACGCTACCTATTGCATCTGACTCACTGAACCTTCCAATGTGAATGGGAATAATGCCAACTTGATTCTTATCTGCAGATGAAGGTTACCCCTTTTCCAGCTGCACACAGAGCCTCTCACCTAGCCAACCAGTATTTTTCGCTTCAATCAGGAGGGGCGAAACCCCAAAACAGTTGTCTGCAGATGAGTATCTGTTTGGCTGTAATCCCATTTACATTGCTGGCTGCAGATTTTTTTTTTTTTTTTTGAAGCCCTAAGAACGTGCAACAAACACCAAAATGCACAAAAAAAAAAGTGCAACACGAGCGCCACAGAAAAACAGTGCATCAAAAAACGGCCAAACCAGACCCTACTAAAAAAAAATGGGCCCCCCCAAAATACCGGGAAAGGGAAACCCAAAGTATCCCCCGGGGCCAAAGGCACCTGAAACAGAACAAAACGATACGTTTTCCCCTTTCTCCCAAAAAAGCAGAAAGAAAAAAAAAATCTCCCCCCCGACCCCAAAAGGGGCATCTGAAAGGGGTTGCATAAACACCCCCTACTGCCGAAGCAGATCGGACCAACAACCAACCTGGCATGGGAATTTGGCCTGCCCCCCCCAAACCCTTTCAACCAAGGCTTTCCAGGTCCCGGGAACCCAAAAGAGTGAGGGGGTCCCACCCCCCGGAAGCAAAGGGAAACCCTACAAGTTTGCCCCTTGGGTCCGGGAAGGGCCCGGGCCACACCAAACTTCGACCAAGTGCCACCTGGTGGCCGACTCCAAAGGGATTTGGCCGGGGTTTGCAGGGGAAAAGGAACCGGGAGGCCACAAAATTTTTTTCCCCCAAAGACCCCCGGGGGGCCCCAAAGAAGGGTACGGCACCCCAAAAAACCCCAAAACACAAATAGTGACAAAAAAAACCCAAAACCCGTGGGGGGAAAAATAAAAAAGGGTTTAATGTGCGCATTGGATACTCCCCGGGACACCCCGGCCGGGAAAAATTAAAAAAAATTTCCCCTTTTTTCCCCCCCAAAAAGGGCCCCGGGGAATAAGGATGTGGGGCTAAAAGGGACAGTAAAAAAGCCCAAATTTCCGGGGCAAAGGGTGGCGAAACTAAAGGGGGGTTTCCCAAATTACCCAGTTGGTTTTGGGGCCCACCCCGGGTAAAACAATCCGGGGGCACATAAACATTTTGGGGCTTAAATAGTCCCCCAAAAGCCATCCTACTTGGGAACCCCCTGGGGGGGGGGGGGGGGAGTTGCCTACGGCTCCCCTGTTTTTTCAAGCAACCGCTTAAAACCCCCCTCCCCCCCCCCATTTTTGGTTCTTTTTCCCCCCACAAAAGGCCCATCCAAAAAAACCCCCAAAGAGACGATAAAACGGGAAACCCCACGGGACCCTTACCCCAGGGAGGCCGAAAACGGCCCCTTGCAAATGTCTTTGCAACCCCCCTTTTTTTTGGAGACCCCCAGCACACAGCCCACAGACTCCGTATTGTTTTCATCATTGCAGAGTAAAAAAGTACGGGGTTGGGCCCTGGGTTAAAGAGTAACCTTTATCGAAAGGTGAGTACCCAAATTTTTCACAGGCAAGGCTCAATGATTCGGATGTGACTTGAGCCGCTATTAGGTGGTGCTGCAGAGTCCCAGTTTATTTCCCATGAGCCTCTTTGGGAAGGGGATAAAAAACAATAAAGGAAAAAAGGGGGAATAAATAGCCCTAGCAAAAACCCCAGGTCACGGGTGAAGGATTTTTCCCTAGCGGGGTTTGACCCCTAGTTTTTCTCAGAACACCGAGCTCCCGTACGTCTGTGACAGCGAGGACGGCCAGATCCGGCACAAATCCATCTCTTCTGAGAAAGCTGTAATAAGCCGTGGGAAACGTGGTAAAACCCGTCGGAGCCTCCCCCTCCATCCCTGGGTCCACTTTGGGCTGCCCCAAAAGGGGAAAGGGGACACGGGGTCTGGGTCTGTTTTTTCTTGTCTGTAAATTAAAAAGGGGAATGAGGGTCCGGTTTCCCGGGGTTTAATGCGGGCTTTTAAAATTTAAAGCCGTGGAAACAAAACACAAATTTGAATTACGACTGTAAAACTGGGTATGAAAGGGGTATTGTAAAAGCAGAGAAAAGGAGGTCCCCCACCCGACCCCCCTCTAAAAACAAAAGGGGTCACCGGCCCAAACCGCTGCAGAGGAAGAGGGGGTCCCCGGGCCCCCCGCCACGGGCTAGAGCAAAGAGGGGTGGTCCCCCGGCCCGACCCATTTCTAAAAGCAGAAGAGGTGGTCACCGGGCCCGCCCCCACTGCTGACAAGAGGGAGGTCCCCCCCCCCCGGGCCACCGCTAAGCAGAGAAAAGGGGGGTCCCCCGGGCCCCCCCATTTGGCTAAAGCAAGAGAGGATGTCCCCCGGCCCCGACCACTCTAAAGCAGAGAGGGGAGTCCACCAGCCCGACCACGCTAGAGCAGAAAAAAGGGGTTTGGCCACCAGCCCAACCACTGCTAAAAAAAAGAGAGAGGGGGTGGTCACCAGCCCGACCATGCTAAAAAGAGAGAGGGGTCCCCCGGGCCCCAAACCATTTTGCTAGAGCAAGAGAGGTGTCCCCCCCGGGGCCCGACCAACGGGCTAGAGCTGAGAGAGAAGGTCACCACCCCGGGGCCACCCCCTAGCGCAAAGAGGGAGGTCTCCAGCCTACCACCGCTAAAGCAGAGAGGGGTTTGGTCCCCGCCCGGCCCCCCGCAAGCCAAAAGATAGGTCTCCCCCTGACCACCCTAGACAAGAGAGGGGTCACCAGCCCCCCACGCTAGGGGCCAGAGAGGGTGGTCACCACCCCACCACTGAAAGACCCAGAAAAGGGGGGGTAAACCACCCCCGGCCACTGTTGAGCAGAAGGGGTTTGGCCCACCAGCCCGCCAAACCCTAAAAGCAAAAGAGGGGTCTCCACCCCCTGCCCAAATGCAAAAACAGAGAGAGGTTTTCACCACCCCGGGCCCCCCCGGGCAAGACAAAGAGGAGGTCACCACCCGGGCCCACTGCTAGAGCAGAGAGAGATTTTCCCCGGGCCCAAACCAACTGTAAGCAAAGGGAAAAGGGGGTCACCAGCCCGACCACTGCTAGGCAGAGAAGGGGGGTCACCACCCAACCACTGCTAGAGCAAGAGAGGTGGCACCACCCACCACTCAAAGAGAAAGAGAGAGGAGGCCCCGGGCCCAAACCCCACGGGCTAGAGGGGGAAGGGATTTTCACCGGCCCGCCCACTGCTAGACAGAGAGGGGAGGCACCACCCCGGCCACTGCTAAGCAAAGAGGATTTCCCCGGGCCCACCACTGAAAAGCAGAAAGAGGATTCACCGGCCCGCCCACGGGCTAAGCAGAGAGAGGTGGTAAACCGGGGCCCGACCCCCGCTAGAGCAAAAGGTGGCACCCCCCCCAAAAAAAAACCACGGGCAAAGCAAGAGGGGTTTGGTCCCCCGGGGGCCCCCACTGCTGAGAAAGGGGAGGGGGCCCCCCGGCCCCCGGCCACTGCCTAGAGCAGAGAAAAGGATGTCCCCCGGCCCGGCCCTCCCAAAGGCAGAAGGGGAATGCCCCACCCCCCCAACCACTGCTAAGCAAGAAGAGGGGGCCCACCAGCCCACCACTGCTAGAAGAAGAAGGGGGTCCCAGCCCGCCCCACTCCCTAAAACAAAAGAGGGGAGGTCCCAGCCCCCCCACTTTAGATCAGAGGGGGATGAGTCCCCAGCCCCCCAACTGCAAGAGCAAGAGAGGGGGGCACCACCTCCCCCCGCAAAAAGCAGAAAAAGGAGGTCACCAGCCCAGCCACTCAAAAGGGGGAAGAGGGGAAAGGTAAACCAGCCCGACCACTGCTAGAGCAAAAAGGGAGGTCCCACCCCGGGCCCTGTTTAAGCAAGGAGGAGGTCATCAGCCCCCCCACTGCTAGAGCAAAGAGGAGGGCACCGTCCTGACAATTTCTAGACAGAGATAAAAATTTTAACCGCCCGACCTTTTTGCAAAGGCAGAGGGGAGGGCACCGGCCTAAAACCACTAAAAAGGGGCAGAGAGGGGTGGTCACCAGCCCAAAACCACTCTAGAGCAGAGGGGAAAATGTGGTCACCACCCAAACCACTCAAGAGAAGAAGGGGATGATAACCACCCCCACCATTTGCTAAGCAAAAGGAGGAGGCACCACCCCCGACCACTGCTACCCCCAGAGAAAAGGAGGTCACCAGCCCGACCACTGCTGGGCAGAGAGAGGAGGTCACCAGCCCGGGCCATTTCTAAGGCAAGAGGGGGGGGGGGGTTCCCGGGGGGGGGGGGCCCGAACCACTGCTAGAGCAGAGAGAGGAGGTCCCCGGGCCCGCCCAAACTGCTGAGTAAAGAAAGGTCACCACCCCCGCCATTTGCTAAGCAAGAGAGGAGGTCACCGGCCCACCACTGCTAAGCAGAAAAGAGGAGGTCACCGGCCCGACCACTGCTAGAGCAGACAGAGGAGATCACCAGGCAAGCAATGCTCAGGACGGGAAATTTTTTCGGGGCATTTTGATGTTCCCTTTAAAGAAAACTTTTGGGGCAAGTTTTTTTTTCAGAGTAACCCAATGTTCGGGGCAGGATATTCAGGGCCTGTCTCCCTCAGGAGGTGATGGACGTCCTGGGCCCGGATCACCACGTGTGGAGCAGTGAGCACGTGCACCTTGTGATGTTTGGCCCCGGCGGTGTCTTTGGCGTCATCCCCCCCACGGGGTTGGGGGGGGGGGGGGGGGAGACCGCCCTGGGCGAACCCCCCGATTTCCCCGGAGGCCCGGCCGGTGACCCCGTCCTCGCACCGGCTGAGCCGCCATCTCTACCCAGGATACCCAATCCCATCCTGTGCCTCCAAGAGGGTGACGCGGTTTTTTGTTTTACTGAGTTTATCGCCCATGGGGAAAAAAGCGCAATTTGCATCGTCCACCCCAAAATCCCCGGGCACCTAGAAAATCCCTTTCCCTGCTTGTTTTTACCCTTGTATGAAAATGCAAAAAGCTTTTAAAAAAAACATCACCAAAAAATGCCCCCGTACATGGACAAATCAAAACCCGAAAAAAATGAAAAATTAAAAAAAAAAAAAAACCCCCACAACCCCCAAGGGCCCAAAACTAATTTTTCTACTTAAGGGCAAAAAAACCTTCCAGACCCTGACCAAACACGACCCCCCAATGGGAAAAATCAGCTTCCCCCCGGGCCCAAAGAGTATAAACTGCCATACAGGGGCCAGGGAAAAATTTTTGGTACCAATTTTTCACAGGCTCTGCAGACCCTTTTTATTACCTCCCCAAAAAGTACCCAAAATGGTTTCCCCCCCCCTGTACACCCCCTTCGCCACTTTTTAAAACCCCCAACCCGACCCCCTAATTGGGAAACCCCCAGTGTACCCCAGTTCTTCCCGACGGAAAAATTCCCCCCCATACATTTACCATAAATTTTAAGGAAACCCTGAAAAACAGGCTCCGCAACGAAAAAAACCCCCCCTACAGTGACCAAATAGTGGTAGACACCCGGGGTTTAAAAAGGGCCCCTTTCCCCGACTGTATACCCACCCCCATACAATTACCCCTAAAAAAGGGGGACCCAGGAACACAGGCTCGGCAACTGTAAATTAAACCCCCATACATACCAAACCCAAAAATTTTAATCAGGTTTCACTGGCCCTGCAACGTATAATTTCCCCCATAAAAGGCCCCATATAGGTAGACACAAATGTACACGGGAACCCGCAGAATTTATATCCTCCCTACATGACCCCTAAAGTGGAGGAAAACATTGGAAAACTTGGGGTCTGCCAAATTGTAAATTTCCTCCATACAGTGACCATAAAGTTTGGGGACACTAGTGGAAAACAGGCTCTGCCCGACTAAAAAAACCACCAAACCCCCGACCAATTGGAAAACAAACCTTAAATGAAAACAGCTCTGCAACCTTTTATATTACCTCCATCCCTTTCCCATATAGTGGTAGACCCCAGGGGGTACCCAGGCTCTTTCCGACCCCCGTTAAAAAATTACCTCCATACAGTGACCCCTAAAGTGGGAGACCCCAGTGTACACAGGCTCCCGCAACGTATATTTCCTCCATAAAAGTGGGCCATATAGTGGTTTGACACTAAATGTAACCGGGGGGGGGTCTGCAGACTGTAAAATTTTTCCCCCATAAAAGTAAAATATAGTAGAAAGGGATCAGTGTAACTGGCTTCTGCAACTTAATTAAACCCCCATAAAATTTACCAAATATTGGGAGATACTAGTGACACAGGCTTTTTTCGAACGGTAAAAATTTTTCCCCCATAAATTGACCATAATATTTATTTTTGAAAACCCCCGTCACACCCTCCCGACCAAAACCCCCCAACCCCTTACCAATTTGTTAGACCCCAGGGAACCCCCGCTCTTCCAAATTAAAATAAAAAACCCCCAAAAGTGACCCAAATAGTGGAGCCCCCCCTGAACCCCCGGCCCCTTAGGCCTTAACAAAACCCCCCAACATCCCCCCAAATGGGGAAAACCAATGACCCCCAACCCTGCAGACTTTTTAAAAAAAACCCCCAAACCCGACCCTATAGTGGGAGATACCAGTTGGGGACACCGGGGTCTCCCGGGCTGTAAAATTTCCCCCCAAAACATTGACCAAAAAGTGGTAACCCCCTTGAACCCCAACCCCTGCGGACCCCGTAAAAAAATCTCCATACCCAAAACCCTATAGGGTAGGTAACCAAAACCCACTTCCCCCCAGACGAAAAACCCCCTTTTACCCAAAGACCCATATAGTATAACCCCCCGTTTTACACAGGTTTTTGCAGACTGTATAATTTAAAACCATACAATGACCATATAGTGGGAAAACACCAGGTACCAGAAATCCCGCCCAAAAAATTTTAAAAACCTCCATACATTTACCATATATGGTAGCACCCGGGTACACAGGCTCCAAAAACGGGAAAATTTCCTCTAAACATGACCAAAATAGTGGTAGACCACCAGTGTACACCCGGCTCTGCAGACTGTTTTAAATTTCCTCCATAAAATTTACCTTTTAATGGTAGACACCAGTTACACAGGGTCTGCAGACTGTTTAAAATTAAACCCCCATACAATGACCAATAGTGGTAGACACCAAAAGGGGACCCAGGTTCTGCAGACTGTGTATTACCACCATACAATACCCCAAAAAGTGGAAACACCAGTGTACACAACCTTCAAATGGTATAAAAATTTTTCCCCCTACCCCTGACCATATAGTGGGAGACAAACCCGTGTTTCATAGGGTCTTCAACCCTTTTTATTACCTCCCTCATTGAAACCTTTTAGTGGTAGGTATCATTAAACACGGCCCCCCTTCAGAAATGTATATTACCCCCCATACAATGAAACCAAAAAGTGGAAGACACCAGTGTCCCCAGTTTCTGCAACCGTATATTACCTCCAAAACCCGTGACCATATAGTGGGAAGGGCCCAATTTTACACAGGTTTGGGAGACTGTTAATTACCACCATACAATGACCCCTATATTTAAATACAAAAATATGTAAAAGGGGCCGCGAAATATAATTTATTTTCAAATTCATTTTCAATTTTTTACAGGAGACCTTTTTTCTCCCCGATCGGGAAACGTTTCACTTTCCCTTCTCTTCTCCCTCCGGGCCCCGACCCCCATATGCTTCTCCCGCCACGCCCCCCCCCTCTGCCGAATTTACCCCCACAAAACATTTTATACTCCCCAATTTTTCCAGCAGGTTTTAAAACCTACCTAAAAGGGGGGGTTTTTATAGCTTTCCCCTCCAAAAAGGGGATTTTTTACAGGAAAACCCTGGTGAGTTTTCCTTTTTTAACCCCCTTTTCCAAAGGGAGGGGGGGGGGGGGGGAAAGGGGGGGAAAGCCCCCCGAAAGGTTGGGAGGTATGAAAATTTGGGAAAGTAAAAAATTTCAGCAAAACGTTAACATGGGCTTTCATAATGAAACTAACTTTTCTAACCCATCCCATAACAAACTATCTATCTTCTCATAAAAAAACTATCAATCTAAACTATCTCATATCCCAAACCCATCTAAACTAAACTAAACCCCATCTTTTCTTCCCCAAAAACTTAAACTTATATATCTTTTCCCCAAAATAACATCTCATATCTAAAACAATCCCCATATCATCTAACAAACTATATACCCATCTCATATTTTATCAAACTCATACTATCTATCAGTCCCCATCTATCTATCTATCAAACTAACTATCCCAAAAACTATCTACTCATATCTTAATTTTCTATCTTTATACTATCTATCTATCTCATATTATCTATCTACTATCTTTAAACTAATTTTATATCTCAAACTATCTACTCCTCTCTATCTATCACTCCCCATCTAACTATCTATCCCATCCCAAACTTAAACTATCTATCTATCTAAACTCATATCTAAACTTTTCTCATAACTACTAAACTATCTATCCCATCATCTATCTATCTAATCCCACTATCTCCCACTATTCATAACTATCAATCTTTTCTCCTATCTATCCCCATAAACTATCTACTATCTATCTATCTCAAATTTATCCCATCTAACAATTTTATCTTCTCTATCTATTTTATCTCATATCTTTCATCTATCCCATCTATCCTTTTCATATCAAACTAACATCTACTAACTTTCCCATCTATCTATCTATCCCGTCTATCTATCTATCTAACAAACTACTCCCTATCTTTTCATCTACTATCTCCAAACTATCTATCTATCTATCTATCCCCATCTCATAAACTATCTTCTATCTCCCCCCATCTATCTATCTATCTATCTATCTATCTATCTATCTATCTATCCCATATTATCTATCTCATATCTATCTCATATCTATCTACCCTATCTATCTCTATCTATCTATCTATCTCTATCTATCATCTATCATCTATCTATCTATCTATAATCTCATATCTATCTATCTATCTCCTCTTTATCTATCTATCTCCTATCTATCTATCTATCTATCTCATATCTATCTATCTCATATCTATCTATCTATCTATTTATCTATCTCCTCTCTATCTATCTATCTATCTAGCTCATATTTATCTATCTATCTATCTCATATCTCATATCTATCTCATATCTATCTATCTATCTATCTCATATCTATCTATCTATCTATCTATCTATCTATCTCATATCTATATATCTCTATCTATCTATCTATCTATTGATCTATCTATCTATCTATCTATCTATCTATCGATCGATCTATCTACAGTATGGTTTCCCTGCTTGTTACAGAGCGGATTTCCAGCCATTATCCCTTGTATCAGAAGGATCACTTATTTAACACCAACCCGCACTGGGACTTTGGGGCCTTCCGGAGACTTGACCACCTCATCCGGGAGACGGGGGTCAATGTGTCCAGGTATGTGCGGTGTGGCCCAGCTCCTCGCGTGTGGCCGGAGCTCTGCTCATGGTGGTTCTCTTACAGGTTTGCGCACGTGTTCATGGATCCTGGGACGTACGTGTTCCTGGATAACGGGAGGAGGGATCGATCCCTATTTGTGACTGTGAAGGAGAATAACCTGTACTGTGACCCCGCAGCCTCTCGTGTCCAGCCGTCCTCGCCCTACCAGCTGGTCAAGCAGGGGATCGTCGCCCAGCACCGGCTGCTCCTGGCACCAAACTGGGCGGCTATCCTGGGTAATCACCCGGCAGTGCGGTCCTCTCGTGTGCAGCCGCCAATCGGGGAAGGGCTTCAGTTTTTGTCAGTATTATGTTGTCTGAAGCTGCCCTCAGAGCTGTAATCTTAATGCTGCCCTCTCCTGTGTCATGTAGGCATTCTGCTGCTGCTCTTTATAGTAATGGTCACTCTGCTGGTCCTGACCCTGGTACTACGACCCTCACTCTACACCCCCAGCCCCCTGCAAAACTGGAAGCCCAGGTGGAGGAGTCTTGGAGAACCCTATATCCCACCAGAATATGTGCTGACAAGAGACAGGTAGTCCTGGTGATACATTGTGATATAATGTACAGTAGAAGAGTGAAGAAATCAGGTGATACCTTTTAGAGGCTAACTGAGTATATTTGATGGTGAGCTTTCGAGAGAACTAGCTCCCTTCTTCAGACATGATGTTATACAAGAAAATGAAAATTCACAGAATTTTTATACACAAAAGACCTGGACCTTCAAAGAAACTTCGAATTCTTAACAATAACAAAATGCAATATAAGCAGAAAGTCATTTACAGCAGGTCAAGCAGTCAACTATCTGGAAACTTGTGAGGCGTGACAGAGGGGGTCAGTATTCCTGCGTCTTATCTAGCAGCCATCAGGCCGTGATTTGTGACCATCACTGTTCACACATAGTTTGACATAAAGCTAGCATGAATATTTAGCCCATTTTGCAGATTCTGAAATTTTTGCATTAATTTAAATTCCCACTCCTTTCTCTCCCTCTGCGTCTTAAAGTGTCCCATTAAAACCACAATCTTCAGATCTTCAATACAGTGGTCCTCTCTGGAGAAGTGTTGTGCCACTGGAAGATCAGTTCTGCGGGTTATTAATAGTGAATCTGTGGAGTTCATGCGCTGGCTGAGTCTCTGTCCTTTTTCCCCACATAAAGGCCTGTGGATCGGGACATTGCAACACATAATCAGATACACCACATTGCTAGACCTGCAGGAAAATGCCCCCCTATTCTGTGCACCTGCTGGGACCTGGTGGGAACAGGTACTTCACTGTCCAGCCAGTGTGGTTTGTGTCTGCAGGTCTTGCACCTGTTCTGCAAGGCAGGGTGAGGCGCCATTTTCAGTTGGGGCCTTCAGGGCGCTCCGGACAATAATACGCCGCAGGTTTGGTGGTTGCCAAAAGGAAAGGAGACGGGGGACTGGGAATATGTCTTTGAGTCTATTGTCCCTATGTAGCACAGGTTGGAGTTCCTTGGCAATCTTTCGTAGGATCTCCAGCTGTGGGTTGTAGGTGACAACTAGGGGCACTCGTTCTTCCTTCTGGGTCTCTTTGTATGTGAGCAGACTGTCTCTGTTGATGGCGGCCGCTTTGCTGATTTGATTGTCCGTCACTTTTGGCCTGTATCCCAATTGGAGAAATTTTGTCCTCAGATCCAGGAGGTGTTTGCCCAGGTCTGTCTTGTTGGAGCAAATACGATTGTATGGTATAGCCTGGCTGTATATAATGGATTGTACCATATAGCCTGGCTGTATATAATGGATTGTACCGTATAGCCTGGCTGTATATAATGGATTGCTTTGTGTGTTTGGGGTGGAAGCTGTCATTCCTGAGGTAGGCCGTTCTGTCTGGCTACTTTCTATGGCTAACACGGTACAACATTATACTACTAGCATAATGTACAGTGTAAGATATGTAATCCTGATACACAGCGTAAAGCCAGACTAGACCAAACATTATACATCACCTGGCCTCTATATACCACACATCACCACCATATATACAGTATACCATGCCACCTCCATATATACAGTATACCATGAGACCTCCATATATACAGCATACCATGTCCCCTCCATATATACAGTATACCATGGGACCTCCATATTACAGTAATTGAACCATTTCCCTCCCTATACTATAAAGTCCCCAGAGGGTTTTCTCCCCTCTATATAAAGCCCCATCTGCAGGTTTTTCCATCCCCTCTATATAAAGCCCCATCTGCAGGTTTTTCCATCCCCTCTATATAAAGCCCCATCTGCAGGTTTTTCCCTCCCCTCTATATAAAGCCCCATCTGCAGGTTTTTCCATCCCCTCTATATAAAGCCCCATCTGCAGGTTTCTCCCTCCCCTCTATATAAAGCCCCATCTGCAGGTTTCCCTCCCCTCTATATAAAGCCCCATCTGTAGGTTTCTCCCTCCCCTCTATATAAAGCCCCATCTGCAGGTTTCTCCCTCCCTCTATATAAAGCCCCAACTGCAGGTTTCTCCCTCCCTCTATATAAAGCCCCATCTGCAGGTTTCTCCCTCCCCTCTATATAAAGCTCCATCTGCAGGTTTCTCCCTCCCTCTATATAAAGCCCCATCTGCAGGTTTCTCCCTTCCTCTAAATAAAGCCCTATCTGCAGGTTTCTCCCTCCCCTCTATATAAAGCCCCATCTGCAGGTTTCTCCCTCCCTCTATATAAAGCCCCATCTGCAGGTTTCCCCCTCCCTCTATATAAAGCCCCATCTGCAGGTTTCCACCTCCCTCTATATAAAGCCCCATCTGCAGGTGTCTCCCTCCCTCTATATAAAGCCCCATCTGCAGGTTTCCCCCTCCCTCTATATAAAGCCCCATCTGCAGGTGTCTCCCTCCCACTATTTAAAGCCCCATCTGCAGGTTTCCCCCTCCCTCTATATAAAGCCCCATCTGCAGGTGTCTCCCTCCCTCTATATAAAGCCCCATCTGCAGGTTTCTCTGCCCTCTATATAAAGCCCCATCTGCTGGTTTCTCCATCCCCTCTATATAAAGCCCCATCTGCAGGTTTCTCCCTCCCTCTATATAAAGCCCCATCTGCAGGTTTTTCTCTCTGACATGAAATCAGAATAAACCTTCCCCGTTTTAGGTCAATTAGGAACCAAAATTATTTCTATTCCCCAAATGCAGAATAATGAGGGAGAATTTTTAAGGCATTTTTATTACTTTCTGTAAAGTCAGCAGTTTCCTCCATTTCATTAGTATTTGGTGGCTTTGCCCTTAAGCTGTAGGACTTGGGTCAAACGTTCTGGATCCTTCCACAAGCTTCTCACAATAGTTGGTGGGAATTTTGGCCGCTTCCTCCTGACAGAACTGGTGTCACTGAGCCATGTTTGGGGGTCTCTTGCTCGCTGAGCCATGTTTGGGGGTCTCTTGCTCGCTCCGGCCTTTTCAGCTTTGCCCATACATTTCCAATAGGATGAGATCAGGGCTTTGTGATGGCCGCTCCAAAACATTGGCTTGGTTCTCCTGAAGCCACTTTGTAACCAGTTTGGCAATAACTTCGGATCATTGTCCATTTGGAAGATCCACTTCTAATCAACCTGTAACTTCCTGGCTGATGTCTTGAGATGTTGCTTCAGTATTGCCACAGAATCTTCTTTCCTCATGATGCCATCTATTTTGTGAAGTTCACCAGTCCCTCCTGCAGTAAAACAACCCCCCAACATGATGCTGCCACCCCCCGTGTCTCACAGTTGGGATGGTGTTCTTAGGCTTCCAAGCTTCTCCCTTTTTCCTCCAAATGTAAAGATGGCCATTATGGCCAAACAGTTCAGTATTAGTTTCGTCAGACCACAAGACCTGTCTCCAGAAATGTAGATCTTTGTTCCTGTGCATTTACAAACATGAATCTGGCTTTTCTCTGTCTCTTTTGGAGTAATGGCTTCTTCCTGGCAGAGCGGCCTTTAAGCCCATGTTGATACAGGACTTGTTTCACTGTGGATAATGACACAATCTTACCAGCTCCCGCCAGCATCTTCATAAGGTCTTTTGCTTTTGTTCTTGGGTTGATCTGCACATGTCGGACCAATGCACGTTCATCTCTGAGACACAGAACCCGCCTCCTTCCTGAGCGATATGATGGCCGGACATTCCCATCTTGTTTGTACTTGTGTATAATTGTTTGTAAAGATGAACGCGGCGCCTTCAGGTATCAGGTACCTGGAAATTGCCCCCAAGTATGATCCAGACTTGTGCAAGTCCACAATTCTCTTCCTGATATCTTGGCTGATTTCTTTAGACTTTCCCATGATGTTACGCACAGAAGCAGTGTGTTTCTGGTGTGCTATAAGATACATCCACAGCTGTGTCTCTAATTAACTCAGATGTTGCCAATAAACCTATTAGAAGCTTCCAAAGACCTGAACTTATAATATGGGCGGTCCAAAATTGTTTAAAGGCGGAGTAATCCCAGTGTATGGAAACTTTTGGTTTCAACTGTATATAGTATACCATGTCCCCTCCATATATACAATATACCCTGTGACCTCCATATTTGCCCTAGTCCACACATAGAGCACCTTCTATACCATAGTCCATCTGTTCTTCTATGGTCCGATCCTCATACATGTGACTTTCTTCCATAAATCGTCTCCGCACCCCGGTGCCCTGTCTGATATCCGGTTACTTTATCTCACCAGTCTGCAGTTTTATGAAGCCATCGGCTCTCGAGGCTCCGGAGAGACTCTGGATATTGGAAAGAAAGAGATCTCCTATGGATCAGGTACATACATGGAATGGTTGGGTCAGCTGGGCCTCATCTTTAGCCAGTCAGCAGTGTGCCCCCTTCCTTCAATGTTTTTGGCCCAGCACTGTGCCCCCCTTTAGCCAATTCTTTAGTGTGCCCCCTTTTTACCTGTCGGGTTCCCTTTAACCCACTGTGCCCCCTCTTTAGCTGGTCAGCGGTGTGCCCCCTCTTTAGCCCAAGTAGCGTCTTTGAATTATGCCGTCTGATCACAGGATACTTTATCCAATAACCTTTATTGCACATATATTTCAGCAATAACACCCGTAGTGTATTTTTGCAACATTTTGCAAGTAAAGTCCCACAGTCCAAGCTTAATCAAAAGGGACGCCGACATCTCGTGCCACAGTGTTCCTCAGGGGAAAACCTGAAACACTGGATCAAATTCTCTTCGGCCTCTGACCGGTCACGCAACGTTTGGGGGGACACGCCCCCTTTCTCAACGTGAGGTAAGTCGCTACTGATCTCCTTATATATTGTTACTAATCAAGTCCTATGCTAAAACTTATACAAAACATGTACATACAACACATTAAAAACAACATAATAACGAATGTTCCATAATCTGAGGCTAGAATAAAATATTTCCACTATTTATCGTAATTATTCCTTGTCAATTTTACCAATCTTTTTAATAATGCAAATGATACATGAATCACTAAGCTTATCTAGCCTCGATCACAGATGGAACGTTGGGGCTCGCTGCCTGCTGTTAAATTATATAAACCTTCCATTGGCATTCCTCATTGAGTCCCTTTAGGTGACAATGTTTGTAATCTATGTATTCCCAAAATACCTCCCGTCGAACAATCTCAACTTAATTTGTTCTTGATCACTGTCTTGCACTTCCTCAATAATGCACCATCATCAGTCAGTCACTTGATGGCCACTCTCATAGAAATGTCTTGCTACTGATGATTCCATATATTTAGAGGGTCCCTCTCTCTCTATCCTACTTTGCTGGTCTATTTTCTTTGCATAAAAGGACATTGTGCTCATTGACCTGACCCGTAAACATCCTAATTCTGCCAACATATCCCTTACCGCAAGGGCATTTTAAGAGTATATGACGTTTTTCGTGGTGTAAGTAAAAAGCCTGCACCGATAAACTGTGGCCTGACATGGGAAAGAGTAAATAAGGGCCCTTTTATGGGGGCATGACAATTTTGGCATGATAGGCCCCTTCCTCTGTGTGTCAAGAAATGTTTGGCGCGATTTTTTCTTATTTAAATCTGACTGAGTGATAAAGTTCCCAATCGTTTTGCCCCGCTGATAAATAAACTTGGGCTAATCTGAAAATAAATGACCATACTTGGGTCCATTTGCAAAGATGTACCAATATTTGCGTATGGTTTTAGTGACCAACTTAGAGTGGCAATCGTAGGTCATGGAAAACCCTAATCTATAATCTTTCTTTCTAATCCTTTTCCTCCGGACCTCACTCCGTGTGCACTGTCTAATTTCATTGCCGATTCCTAAAGTAGTATCGCGCTTGTACCCCCTTTCCACAAACTTCTCTACCAATTTCTGTTTAGCGTTATGGTGCTCACTATCTGTTGAACAAATATGTCTCAATCGCATAAATTGGCCTTTAGGGATGGCATTAAGAATTTCAGGAGCATGTTGGCTTGAATTGTGCAGCCAATTATTGCGATCCATTTCCTTAGGATATAAAGTGGTATGCAATTCTGCATTTTCAATTGAAACCATGACGTCCAGAAAACTGATCCTATACGGATCCTTAGTAATGGAAAATTGAATAAGAGGGTGCCTGCTGTTAAGAAACCTAACAAACTCTTCCAACTCATTCTCAGAGCCCTTCCATAGAATGAACACGTCATCCACATAGCGGAGCCAGAGTTTCAAACACCGGCTCCACTCACTATGGATGACGTGCCCAGTCTCGTATGCTTCCATAAAGATGTTGGCTAGACTAGGGGCTACCGGAGAGCCCATCGCCACTCCTTGCCGCTGCAAATAGAAATCTTGCCCAAATCTAAAACAATTGTTGGTAAGGATCGTCTCCAATAGCTGTAGCAAGAACCCAATATGCCTATTTGAAAGGCTAGAATTTTGAATGAGTTTCTGTCTAATGGCCTGTACCCCTTCTTCATGAGGAATGTTCGTATACAGGCTCTTGACGTCGAGGGTGCATAGGAACGTAACATCATGGATATCAACTTCCTCCAATTGTGTGAGAAAGTCGTTAGTATTCTTCAAGCAGCGTGGTAGCTCCTTTACTACAGTTTGCAAAAAGCTATCAACATATGTTGCAATGGGTTGAAATACTGATCCTATCCCGGAGACAATAGGTCTCCCGGGAGGGTCGATCAGAGATTTGTGGATCTTGGGCACAAGATATAACAACGGGACTCTAGGGTGTTCAACCCTTATGTTTCCTAATTTTGTGTCAATGAGGCCCTCCATCTCTGCCTCCGTTATTAACATATCTATTTGATTTTTGATCTGAATTGTAGGATCCTTCTGGATATTTTCATATACAACTTTATCACCCAACTGCCTAGATGCCTCTTCCATATATTTAGCCTTATCCATTATGACAGTGCTTCCACCCTTGTCTGCTTTTTTCACAATTATACTGTCGTCCTTCTGCAACTCTCTAAGTGCCTCCCTTGGTAAAATTGACAAGGAATAATTACGATAAATAGTGGAAATAATGTTATTCTAGCCTCAGATTATGGAAGCATTAATTATTATGTTGTTTTTAATGTGTTGTACGTACATGTTTTGTTTAAGTTTTAGCATAGGACTTGATTAGTAACAATATATAAGGAGATCAGTAGCGACTTACCTCACGCTTGAGAAAGGGGCCGTGTCCCCCGAAACGTTGCGTGACCGCGTCAGAGGCACGAAGAGAATCAGCAGCCAGCTGTTGGCAGGTCAGCTCTGAGGAACACTGTGAGCACGAGATGTCGGCGTCCGTGTGATTAAGCTTGGACTGTGGGACTTTACCCCGGATTGCAGGTTTTTTGATATGCATGTTACTAAGACTTTTTAAAATGTTGCAAAAGTACACTACGGGTGTTATTGCTGAAATATATGTGCAATAAAGGTTATTGGATAAAGTATCCTGTGATCAGACGGCATAATTCAAAGACGCTACTTGAGTATATAGCAGGTGGGGACCTGCATATGTCGCTGCAAAACTGCCGCTGTTAAGCCTAAGATAATTTGAAGCCCCCTCTTTAGCCCATCAGCGGTGTGCCCCGTCTTTAGCCCGTCAGCGGTGTGCCCCCTCTTTAGCCCGTCAGCGGTGTGCCCCCTCTTTAGCCCGTCAGCTGTGTTCCCCGTATATAGCCCGTCAGCGGTGTGCCACCTCTTTAGCCCATCAGCGGTGTGCCCCCTCTTTAGCCGATCGGCGCTGTGCCCCCTCTTTAGCCCGTCAGCACTGTGCCCCCGCGTTAGCCCATCAGCGCTGTGGCCCCTCGTTAGCCCGTCAGCGCTGTGCCCCCTCTTTAGCCCGTCAGCGGTGTGCCCCCTCTTTAGCCCGTCAGCGGTGTGCCCCCTCTTTAGCACGTCAGAGGTGTGCCCCCTCTTTAGCCCGTCAGCGGTGTGCCCCCTCTTTAGCCCGTCAGCACTGTGCCCCCTCTTTAGCCCGTCAGCGCTGTGCCCCCTCTTTAGCCGATCAGCGGTGTGCCCCCTCTTTAGCCCATCAGCGGTGTGCCCCCTCTTTAGCCCATCAGCGCTGTGCCGCCTCTTTAGCCCTTCAGCGGTGTGCCCCCTCTTTACCTGGTCATTGTGACCCCTATATATTACAATCTCCTGTTAATTACATGATGTTCACTCCATACATTACAGAACATCATCCACATCCGTTTGTGTTCCAGGTCCAGGGAGCTCCGCACGATTCTTGGAGGGATTCAATGTCCGGACTCTGTTTGACAAGCTTGAAGATCAGAACCTCCATGTAACGTCCCAGCTGGGCCGGCACCGCACCGAGACGCTCTCTTTCTATAAGGCCTTCATCCACAGGATACAGGTGCTGAAGGTGAGTCCAAGGTCGTGCATGTCCTGCCTGTGGCCTCGCCCCGGACTTTCATGGAGATTGCTTTGTCCTTCTCATCCGACGTTCTCTGGTCCCTTCTTATCCACATGGATGTCTGGTCCTGAAATGTTGTGACCTTGCAGGAAATGATACAGAGTCTTGAACTGGGGACCAGTAAGTCTCTCGAATGGAGGAAAATTCCCTTGGAAGGTGAAGAGGAAAGTACAAGAGACACAATGACTCCTCCGCAGAGTCAGAGCTCATCCCTGAGCGTGAGCCCGGGGTATCCCACTGACCAGAGCCAAGGTGAGCCCGGGGTATCCCACTGACCAGACCCAAGGTGAGCCCGGGGTATCCCACTGACCAGACCCAAGGTGAGCCCGGGGTATCCCACCGACCAGACCCAAGGTGAGCCCGGGGTATCCCACCGACCAGACCCAAGGTGAGCCCGGGGTATCCCACTGACCAGACCCAAGGTGAGCCCGGGGTATCCCACCGACCAGACCCAAGGTGAGGCCGGGGTATCCCACCGACCACACCCAAGGTGAGCCCGGGGTATCCCACCGACCAGACCCAAGGTGAGCCCGGGGTATCCCACCGACCAGACCCAAGGTGAGCCCGGGGTATCCCACCGACCAGACCCAAGGTGAGCCCGGGGTATCCCACCGACCAGATACCCAAGGTGAGCCCGGGGTATCCCACCGACCAGACCCAAGTGAGCCCGGTAATCCCACCGACCAGACCCAAGTGACCCGGGTAATCCCACCGACCAGACCCTAGGTGAGCCCGGGGTATCCCACCGACCAGACCCTAGGTGAGCCCGGGGTATCCCACCGACCAGACCCGAGGTGAGGCCGGGGTATCCCACCGACCAGACCCGAGGTGAGGCCGGGGTATCCCACCGACCAGACCCGAGGTGAGGCCGGGGTAAACCCCCCACCATACCCGAGGTGAGGCCCGGGGTAATCCCACCGACCAGACCCGAGGTAGCCGGGGTATCCCACCGACCAACCCGAGGTGAGGCCGGTATCCCACCCGACCCCAGACCCGAGGTGAGGCCGGGTTATCCCACCGACCATACCCAGGTGAGGCCGGGTATCCCACCGACCCGACCCGAGGTGAGGCCGGGTATCCCACCACCAGACCCAGTGTGAGCCGGGTATCCCACCGACCAGACCCGAGGTGAGGCCGGGGGTATCCCACCGACCAAGACGCCGAGGTGAGGCCGGGGTATCCCACCGACCAAGACCCTAGGTGAGGCCGGGGGTATCCCACCGACCATACCCGAGGTGAGGCCGGGTATCCCACCACCATACCCGAGGTGAGGCCGGGTATCCCACCGACCAGACCCGAGGTGAGGCCGGGGTATCCCACCGACCAGACCCGAGGTGAGGCCCGGGGTATCCCACCGACCAGACCCGAGGTGAGGCCGGGGTATCCCACCGACCAGACCCGAGGTGAGGCCGGGGTATCCCACCGACCAGAAACCCGAGTGAGGCCGGGGTAAACCCACCGACCAAGACCCGAGGTGAGCCCCCGGGGTATCCCACCGACCAACCGAGGTGAGCCCGGGTATCCCACCGACCAGACCTGAGGTGAGCCCGTGGTATCCCACCGACCAGACCTGAGGTGAGCCCGTGGTATACCCACCGACAAGAGCCAAGGTGAGCCCGGGGTATCCCACCGACCAGACCCAAGGTGAGCCCGGGGTATCCCACCGACCAGACCCAAGGTGAGCCCGGGGTATCCCACTGACCAGAGCCAAGGTGAGCCCGGGGTATCCCACGGACCAGACCCAAGGTGAGCCCGGGACCCAGAGCCGGACAATTATTTTCTGCTTCCAAACCATTCACCACAGGCAAACATTGATGGCAGATGCTGAATTCATCTTGTGGGCGTCATATGATGCCCTGGAGCTGCACCCTAAATGGGGTTCCTGTTCAGGCTGTGGGTGGTTCTACAACAGCGAATAGCATATCAGCTCTGCTATTCCTAGCACAATAACCTGCAGCAACAATATGTGATTTCCAGGAGCTTTCATGCAAGAAGCCACCGCACTGATGAAAGTTGTGAAGCTGACGCTGACGAAAGTCACCTCCGAACCAGCAGTGAAGAAGAACCCGTCATCAGTGGCGCAGCCCGGGCTGGTGTACGGCCAAAGTGAACCCAGAGCGGCCCGACATCCCAAGCAGGACCAGGTCAGATCTGTAGAGCAAGTTATTATGTGGCCAGGAAAACTCAACAGGGACCCTAGATTATCAGGAGCCCCCCTCCCTCCCCCCACTGATCAAGAAACATGACTGATCCCAGTGATAGGCTATCCCTTTATGATGGGAATGATTGCATGATGGCTGATATCATCTGAAGCCTCCGGTATTAGATGACGTCTGATATCATCTGGAGCCTCCGGTATTAGATGACGTCTGATATCAACTGGAGCCTCCGGTATTAGATGACGTCGGATATCATCTGGATCCTCCGGTATTAGATGACGTCTGATATCACCTGCAGCCTCCGGTATTAGATCACGGCTGATATCATCTGGAGCCTCCGGGATGAGATGATGGCTGATATCACCTGCAGCCTCCGGTATTAGATCACGGCTGATATCATCTGGAGCCTCCGGTATTAGATGACGGCTGATATCATCTGGAGCCTCCGGTATTAGATGACGGCTAATATCATCTGGAGCCTCCGTTATTAGATGACGTCTTATATCATCTGGAGCCTCCGGTATTAGATGACGGCTGATATCATCTGGAGCCTCCGGTATTGGATGATGGCTGATATCACCTGGAGCCTCCGGTATTGGGTGACGGCTGATATCATCTGGAGCCTCCGGTATTAGACAACGGCTGATATCATCTGGAGCCTCCGGTATTAGATGACGGCTGATATCATCTGGAGCCTCCGTATTAGATGACGGCTGATATCATCTGGAGCCTCCGGTATTGGATGATGGCTGATATCATCTGGAGCCTCCGCTATTAGATGACGGCTGATATCATCTGGAGCCTCCGCTATTAGATGACGGCTGATATCAGCTGGAGCCTCCGGTATTAGATGACGGCTGGTCTCATCTGGAGCCTCCGCTATTAGATGACGGCTGATATCATCTGGAGCCTCCGCTATTAGATGACGGCTGATATCACCTGGAGCCTCCGGTATTAGATGACGGCTGATATCATCTGGAGCCTCCGGTATTGGATGACGGCTGATATCATCTGGAGCCTCCGGTATTAGATGACGGCTGATATCACCTGCAGCCTCCGGTATTTGATGACGGCTGATATCATCTGGAGCCTCCGGTATCTGATGACGGCTGATATCATCTGGAGCCTCCGGTATCGGATGACGGCTGATATCATCTGGAGCCTCCGGTATCGGATGACGGCTGATATCATCTGGAGCCTCTGGTATCGGATGACGGCTGATATCATCTGGAGCCTCTGGTATTGGGTGACGGCTGATATCATCTGCAGCCTCTGGTATTAGATGACGGCTGATATCATCTGGAGCCTCCGGTATTAGATGACGGCTGATATCATCTGGAGCCTCCGGTATTAGATGACGGCTGATATCATCTGGAGCCTCCGGTATCTGATGACGGCTGATATCATCTGGAGCCTCCGGTATTAGATCACGGCTGATATCATCTGGAGCCTCCGGCATTGGATGACGGCTGATATCATCTGGAGCTTCCGGTATCTGATGACGGCTGATATCATCTGGAGCCTCCGGTATCTGACGTCGGCTGATATCACCTGGAGCCTCCGGTATCTGATGACGGCTGATATCATCTGGAGCCTCCGGTATTGGGTGACGACTGATATCATCTGCAGCCTCCAGTATTAGATCACGGCTGATATCATCTGGAGCCTCCGGTATTAGATGACGGCTGATATCATCTGGAGCCTCCGGTATCTGATGACGGCTGATATCATCTGGAGCCTCCGGTATCTGATGACGGCTGATATCACCTGGAGCCTCCAGTATTAGATGATGGCTGATATCATCTGGAGCCTCCGGTATCGGATGACGGCTGATATCATCTGGAGCCTCCGGTATCTGATGACGGCTGATATCACCTGCAGCCTCCGGTATTGGGTGACGGCTGATATCACCTGCAGCCTCCGGTATTAGATGACGTCTGATATCATCTGGAGCCTCCGGTATTAGATGACGGCTGATATCATCTGGAGCCTCCGGTATTGGGTGACGGCTGATATCATCTGGAGCCTCCGGTATTAGATGATGGCTGATATCACCTGGAGCCTCCGGTATTGGATGACGGCTGATATCATCTGGAGCCTCCGGTATTGGATGACGGCTGATATCATCTGGAGCCTCCGGTATTAGACGACGGCTGATATCATCTGGAGCCTCCGGTATTGGGTGATGGCTGATATCACCTGCAGCCTCTGGTATTAGATGATGGCTGATATCACCTGGAGCCTCCGGTATTGGATGACGGCTGATATCACTTGGAGCCTCCGGTATTGGATGACGGCTGATATCACCTGCAGCCTCCGGTATTGGATGACGGCTGATATCATCTGCAGCCTCCGGTATTAGATCACGGCTGATATCATCTGGAGTCTCCGGTATTAGATGACGACTGATATTACCTGGAGCCTCCGGTATTAGATGACGGCTGATATCATCTGGAGCCTCCAGTATCTGATGACGGCTGATATCATCTGGAGCCTCCAGTATTAGATGATGGCTGATATCACCTGCAGCCTCCGGTATTGGGTGACGGCTGATATCATCTGGAGCCTCCGGTATTGGATGACGGCTGATATCATCTGGAGCCTCTGGTATTAGATGACGGCTGATATCATCTGGAGCCTCCGGTATTGGATGACGGCTGATATCATCTGGAGCCTCCGGTATTGGGTGACGGCTGATATCATCTGGAGCCTCCGGTATTGGATGACTGCTGATATCATCTGGAGCCTCCGGTATCTGATGACGGCTGATATCATCTGCAGCCTCCGGTATTAGATGATGGCTGATGTCATCTGGAGCCTCCGGTATTAGATCACGGCTGATATCATCTGGAGCCTCCGCTATTGGATGACGGCTGATATCATCTGGAGCCTCCGCTATTGGATGACGGCTGATATCATCTGGAGCCTCCGCTATTAGATGACGGCTGATATCATCTGGAGCCTCCGCTATTAGATGATGGCTGATATCATCTGGAGTCTCAATTTAACGCTGTACTGAGAGAAAGTCGCCGTTTTCTGAATATTCTTTGTTTCTTTTAGACCTTGGCCAGTAAGAATACGTATGAAGGTCTCCTGAACGGGAATACACTGATGCTTTCCTCTGTAGGTGTGTGATACCCCAATGGTGGAAGCAATAAGACCTTTTTGTACCATTTTGGGCCTGAATATATAGATTTTGTCTTTTGCTCTTAGGTTTACAGTTACAACCACTGCTCTTCATGACAGCGCTGCACAGAGAGGAGAACCTGAAGAAGCTGATCACCGCGAGCCCTTTAATGAAGACTTTAGAGGAGATCAAGGAAGTCCTCAAAAACCAGGCTCAAGGTATTAACTATGTGAAGCCTTCCCTATGACAAGAAGCTGTACTGGGAACTCCCATAGAGGAGACTGGAGAACCCAGCGCTTCCCTGTACTGGGAACTCCCATAGAGGAGAATGGAGAGAACACAGTGCTCCCCTGTACTGGGAACTCCCATAGAACAGGATGGAGAACACAGCGCTCCCCTGTACTGGGAACTCCCATAGAACAGAATGGAGAACACAGCACTCCCCTGTACTGGGAACTCCCATAGAACAGAATGGAGAACACAGAGCTCCCCTCTACTGGGAACTCCCATAGAACAGAATGGAGAACACAGCGCTCCCCTGTACTGGGAACTCCCATAGAACAGAATGGAGAACACAGCGCTCCACTGTACTGGGAACTCCCATAGAACAGAATGGAGAACACTGCGCTCTCCTGTACTGGGAACTCCCATAGAACAGAATGGAGAACACAGCGCTCCCCTGTACTGGGAACTCCCATAGAGCAGAATGGAGAACACAGCGCTCCCCTGTACTGTGAACTCCCATAGAGGAGACTGGAGTACACAGCGCTCCCCTGTACTGGGAACTCCCATAGAGCAGAATGGAGAACACAATGCTCCCCTGTACTGGGAACTCCCATAGAGCAGAATGGGGAACACAGCACTCCCCTGTACTGGGAACTCCCATAGAGGAGACTGGAGAACACAGCGCTCCCCTGTACTGGGAACTCCCATAGATCAGAATGGAGAACACAGTGCTCCCCTGTACTGTGAACTCCCATAGAACAGAATGGAGGACACAGCGCTCCCCCTGTACCGGGAACTCCCATAGAACAGAATGGAGAGTCTGGCAAAAGCCTTATTGGGTCTCTTTTCAGAGCCAACACTTTCATTTCTCCCCGGGGGGCTCGCTCTATACACTTGCAGCCCTGGCTTTATACCGTGACCTCATTACCTTCTACTTGTGCTTTTCAGAGAAAGCAGCTATGGGAGGTTTCGTTCCAGTGACCACAGGGAGCCTTGTTCCAATGGACCCGAGCCGCCTCTCCGCTCGCCAGCTGATTGCCTTCCGCTTCGGCTCCACTCTCCTGCATCTTGTTTGTCGAAGCTGCTCCCAGTATCCTCTGCTGCTTCTGATCGCTCAGGCCATTCCCAGCATCCAGAGCCCGGGGACCCTGCAGGAGGATCTGCGTCTTGGAGACTTCTATTACGATACAGGGAATAAAATCGTGTTTGTGCCGTTGACGTCCCTGGATCACGTGGCGGAGCTGGCGGTCACCATTGTGCATGCGGTCGCCCAAATCAGTACAGGTGAGTCACAGGCAGAGGCGGCGGAGCCACTGATCGGAATGAAGGAAGCCTCCCTCCAACCTCCTCCTGGGCTAAAATAGAAAAGGACACCACACTCCCCTCTCCCATAACCCCTGTTTCAGATCCCTATCCTTCCCCACTGCCCATCACTGATGACATCACGTTCATTGATCACATGATGTTGCCACCAATTTGCATGTACAGCATGTGACCACAGAGGTCAGTGATTGGCTGCAGCATCATGTGACCACAGAGGTCAGGGATTGGCTGCAGCATCATGTGACCACAGAGCTCAGGGAATCGCTGCAGCATGTGACCACAGAGGTCAGTGATTGGCTGCATCATCATGTGACCACAGAGGTCAGTGATTGGCCGCAGCATCATGTGACCACAGAGGTCAGGGATTGGCTGCAGCATCATGTGACCACAGAGGTCAGGGATTGGCTGCAGCATCATGTGACCACAGAGGTCAGTGATTGGCTGCAGCATCATGTGACCACAGAGGTCAGGGATTGGCTGCAGCATCATGTGACCACAGAGGTCAGTGATTGGCTGCAGCATCATGTGACCACAGAGGGCAGGGATTGGCTGCAGCATCATGTGACCACAGAGGCCAGGGATTGGCTGCAGCATCATGTGACCACAGAGGCCAGGGATTGGCTGCAGCATCATGTGACCACAGAGGCCAGGGATTGGCTGCAGCATCATGTGACCACAGAGGTCTGTGATTGGCAGCAGCATTATGTGACCACAGAGGTAGGTGATTGGCTGCAGCATCATGTGACCACAGAGGGCAGTGATTGGCTGCGGCATCATGTGACCACAGAGGCCAGTGATTGGCTTCAGCATCATGTGACCACAGAGGCCAGTGATTGGCCGCAGCATCATGTGACCACAGAGGTCAGGGATTGGCTGCAGCATCATGTGACCACAGAGGTCAGGGATTGGCTGCAGCATCATGTGACCACAGAGGTCAGGGATTGGCTGCAGCATCATGTGACCACAGAGGTCAGGGATTGGCTGCAGCATCATGTGACCACAGAGGTCAGGGATTGGCTGCAGCCTCATGTGACCACAGAGGTCAGTGATTGGCTGCAGCCTCATGTGACCACAGAGGCCAGTGATTGGCTGCAGCATCATGTGACCACAGAGGCCAGTGATTGGCTGCAGCATCATGTGACCACAGAGGTCAGTGATTGGCTGCAGCATCATGTGACCACAGAGGTCAGTGATTGGCTGCAGCATCATGTGACCACAGAGGTCAGTGATTGGCTGCAGCATCATTTGAGCACAGAGGCCAGTGATTGGCTGCAGCATCATTTGAGCACAGAGGCCAGTGATTGGCTGCAGCATCATGTGACCACAGAGGTCAGGGATTGGCGGCAGCATCATGTGACCACAGAGGTCAGTCATTGGCTGCAGCATCATGTGACCACAGAGGTCATTGATTGGCGGCAGTATCATTTGACCACAGAGTCACATCACGCCATCAGTGAGGGACCAAGGTGGCAACTAGAGCTCTGGAGCGGTGGTGATGGGAGAGGTCGGTATGGGGTGAGTTTCTTTTTTTGTTTTAATGATATTGAAATTGTTTTAAAAATTTTTAAAGTGTGATATGTTCAGGGGCTGAAACCTCGCTCTCGCCTTTAGGGCAGCATCAAACGCCCATTAATCGGGAATATCTGCGATGCATGAATGGAGCCTTCAGAGCAGTATCTGGTGCGTTCTTCACATCCTGGGGTGCAGAGTCAAAGGGGACGCTTACAGTAAGTGCTGTCGCATAGTAGACACCAAGGGCCACAAGTTTGGGCAATAAAGTGAGTGTTAGACCGAGACAGTTTTCATACATGTGACCCGAAATCTCAATGTCCAAACCTGCGGCCGTCACTGCTGATCAACCCTTGTGATTGATGGGCAGACTTGTCATACCATGCAGACCTCCAAGTGTCCCTTTTTTGGATTCCCAATCCCCCTGTCCCTCTGTACTTCATAAACGTCCCTCTTTTTGACATAATAGATAAACTTGCATCAATGAACTTATTCTATTGCCCCCAGAAAGCGTCTTCCTGCTTCCTAACTTCCCGTTATGATACAATGTATATATTATTGAGTCATTTGTTTCAATTTGGACCAAACAAGTGAATATTTGGACAACTTTGTGCTAATTTGTAAATTAAAAATGACTAAAGCAGGAAGATGACAAAAATGACGTATTTTATACAATAAATCAATGAACTGCTCTTCTTTGACCATCCAAAACATTGGGAGGTGTTTTCTATGTAATCATACTTGGCAACTATTCTGGAATACATTGCACACAAGGAGCGGGATTTATGCAGACCCCACCGAGAATAGGCGCTACTGAGGGTGTTCCTATAGATGTTTCTAGGAGGGAGGGGGGTAAAATGTCACAGAATTCCAATGAGACGGTTGGCAAGTATATATGGTCTGTGAATGTAATGTAAGTGCTATTAGATACATTTCTGCACAGCTACTTTGTATCAATGACTTGTGCAGTAAGGGTGCTTTCACACGGTGCGTTTTTGGTGCGTTTTTGATGCGTTTTTTGGATGCGTTTTTTGTGCAACACTGTATATCATTAATTGCTGGCCCTTCCTGCACAAAAAAACGCATCCAAAAAACGCACCATCTGAAAGCACCCTTAGGCCTCGTTCACACGGCTTATTTTGCCGCGGATTGGCGCCGTACTGCAGTAAGGCGCCAATCCGTCGGAGTAATTACGGTAATACAATGCTCTCATAGAGAAACGAGGATTCCGTTGCTCCTTCCTGCTCGGCGAATCCGCCGTGGGGGGAGAAAGTGACATGCACTTTATTTACGGCGCGGACGCGGCGTAGATAATGACAGTCTATGGGGCGGGGGAGCGGCGTCCCCGCCGCGCTCCGGCCCCGCCCCCGCCCCGCCCCTTATTCACGCCGGATTTGCGAGCGCAATCTGGCTCACAAATCCGCCGTAAATAAGCCGTGTGAACACGGCCTTACTGTTGGAGAAGTCCCATAGGAAAGCCCTACAATTGAGGAATTCTGGCCTGGGAGTGTTTTCCTGATTGGACTGAGTCTTGGGGATGTTCACACGGTGTTTCTAAGATGTGTGTTTCGATCTGTGTTTCAGACCTAAAATGGACCCAAACCCGCATCTAACAATGTGCAGTGGGATTGAACTTAGTTTCAATGTAAAACACGCATCAGTGTTCAGACGAGTAATCGCCGATACGTGTCCCACATGCGTCTCTCGGATCCGTCCAAAGAAATGTCATGTCAATTCTTGATTTGTTTTACGCAGCAGACGCCCTATGTAAAACTATGGGGTGCGTTACTGCTGCACAGAAAACGTATTCAAACACTGAGCGCACTTTGGATACGTTCTCCGGAGCGTTTTTCAATACATTTTTCAGATTGAAAAACACAGTGTGAACATCCCCTTAAGCCCCGTGCACAATGCAGGTGAATCAGTCCGACTGCTACAGGCACCGCTCAGCTCTACCCTCCCCCCCCCCCTCAGAATGCAGCGAGTCTGGAGGAGGCAGAAAAGTATTTTTAGTTTTTTCCATCCGCGCTTCCCGAATGCCGTCACCTTTTGGTTTTTCCATTGACAAAGCCACATGAGGGCGAGTAAAGCGCAGGACAAGTTGCATTTTTAATTTTCCACTTTAGGGATCATATTGTACCTCAGTCCATGGCTGCGCAATCCACGGTCGCCTCAATCAGTGGCTGGAGAAGTCAGTACTGCACTTCTGTCCCGCCAACATCTAAGGCTCAGAATCGCCCGGGACCCTGCAGCTTGTATGTGCTCAGTATACTGATATAATGACCTGCATCACACATCCTATAGGAATCCATCTCTTGGTGATGAATCTTAATCATTCATTTAATTTCTATTGTTTGATTCTCACTTTGACCTTTTTGTTCAGGACACAGGGGAAGTGCGGTCAGACATGAAGACCGCGATCAGGAACCTTCTGATGATACACAAATTACCGGATTATCAACATAAGCAGAGAAGGTAGGTGATGTGATGGCACCTGCTCTATGCAATAAGCAAATGCATAGAACAGAAATGGAGAACGCAGCGCTTCCCTGTACTGGAAACTCCCATAGATCAGAATGGAGAACACAGTGCTTTCCTGTACTGGGAACTCCCATAGAGGAGAATGGAGAACACAGCGCTCCCCTGTACTGGAAGCTCCTATAGAACAGAATGGAGAACACAGCGCTCCCCTGTACTGGGAACTCCCATAGAGGAGAATGGAGAACACAGCGCTCCCTTGTACTGGGAACTCCCATAGAACAGAATGGAGAACACAGCACTCCCCTGTACTGGGAACTCCCATAGAACAGAATGGAGAACACAGTGCTCCCCTGTACTGGGAACTCCCATAGAAAAGAATGGAGAACACAGCGCTCCCCTGTACTGGGAACTCGCATAGAACAGAATGGAGTACACAGTGCTCCCCTGTACTGGGAACTCCCATAGAACAGAATGGAGAACACAGCACTCCCCTGTACTGGGAACTCCCATAGAACAGAATGGAGAATACAGTGCTCCCCTGTACTGGGAACTCCCATAGAACAGAATGGAGAACACAGCGCTCCCCTGTACTGGGAACTCCCATAGAACAGAATGGAGAACACAGCGCTCCCCTGTACTGGGAACTCCCATAAAGGAGAATGGAGAACACAGCGCTCCCCTGTACTGGGAACTCCCATAGAACAGAATGGAGAATACAGCGCTCCCCTGTACTGGGAACTCGCATAGAACAGAATGGAGAACACAGCGCTCCCCCTGTACTGGGACCTCGCCAAGAACCGCATAGAGAACACAGCGCTCACCAGTACTGGGACCTCCCATAGAGGAGACTGGAGGACACAGCGCTCCCCTGTACTGGGAACTCCCATAGAGGAGAATGGAGGTCACAGCGCTCCCCTGTACTGGGAACTCCCATAGAGGAGAATGGAGAACACAGCGCTCCCCCTGTACTGGGAACTCGCATAGAACAGAATCGAGAACACAGTGCTCCCCTGTACTGGGAACTCCCATAGAGGAGAATGGAGAACACAGCGCTCCCCTGTACTGGGAACTCCCATAGAGGAGAATGGAGAACACAGCGCTCCCCCTGTACTGGGAACTCGCATAGAACAGAATAGAGTACACAGTGCTCCCCTGTACTGGGAACTCCCATAGAACAGAATGGAGAAAACAGCGCTCTCCTGTACTGGGAACTCCCAACAGAATGAAGAGTCATGTGTCTGTGTGTATATGTATATAATAGGTTCCCTTCTTTGACCATAGTAAAAGTTGACAATGAATAAGATGCTCCAGTGATGTGTAACAACCCCCATCATCCTCAGCGTCTTTCATGCCACTGAATATGTCTTCTCCACATTTCTGTTCTTTTACCAGTGGTGAATTTTACAGTAAGTTTAAAGAGCAGCGACTCATGGAAAGTGTATTTGTGAAGAATTCTGGACGTCTCCGAGATGTTCCCCAAGAGGAGGGTTCAGAGCGGACGGCTCTGCGGGTGGGTCCCTATGGGTGATAACTGTAGGAGAATTTACTGTCTGGTATTTTATTCAAAATTTACCATGTGAAGTACTTAACGAGACGCTTCCATCGACTGAAGGGAAGAATGAGGCCAAGAACTGAGTGTGAAGGGAGAGGCCAAAGGGTTTTCGCATCGGCTGTTTCACAGAGCCTGCACTTCACAGCCAGCTTCAGGCTCCCACTTCCTGTTCAGGCTGTGGGTGGTTCTACAGCTTAAGGCTCCCACTTCCTATTCAGGCTGTGGGTGGTTCTATGGCTTCAGGATCCCACTTCCTGTTCAGGCTGTGGGCGGTTCTGCAGCTTCAGGCTGCCACTTCCTATTCAGAGTGTGGGTGGTTCTGCAGCTTCAGGCTCTAACTTCCTGTTCAGGCTGTGGCTACAGTGATTAGCATATCAGATGACTCTGTTAGAGGGTCATTGGTAATGGAGGGTCTAAGCAGTAGGGCAGAAAACTGCTGAGTTACAAAGGGTTAAGGTTTGTCAGTATGGAGGATATAGAAACTTCCATGCTGTTGATAAGAGACAGTAGGGAGTAACGACACCAACCCAGTCACTGCTAGAGCAGGAGACAAGAACTGCTGTAACTCTAAAGGGAAGCAAAATCAGAAGAGCAATGTATTTGGTAATAATATTTATTTACCTGCATAAAGTTAATCAATGTGTAAGACACAGGGGCTAAAGTCTTAAAGAGGTACTCCAGCCTGCAGAAAATGCCATCTATGCACTGAACCCCTTTAAAGACTGTAACCAGGTCCTGACCGGGCACATTTTCCTCTTCCCTAATACTCGTGGGTTTCAATTCTGTGACACTTTCTGGACTTGATTGTTGTAAGTTTTTCCCCCTATTTTCCATGATACTTTCAGCTTTATTTTTATGTAATTTTTCATTAGTTTTTTTTATGGGTTTAATTATAAAACGAGGGAAAATAGTACAAAAAAAATTGATTAAAAAAATATTATTTTTCACATTTTAAATTAAATTATTTTTCTAAGAATAAAAGTGGCACAAAAATAAGTGTTGTTGTTGTTACTTTTCCATCACGGATATTTATATGTATTTGAGGGTCCTCGGGGGCGGTGCCGTTTGCGCTGTTAATGTGTTTTCCATGACTCTATTTTACATATTGTTCCTCCATAAGGTCAGAAGAAGAGAATGGAGGCATTTTAAGGGGTTGTCTTTTCTGATTTCCCCTGTAACTGATATATTAACCCCTCAACCTCTTGAAGTCACTGCAGAGCTGATCTGCAGCTGATAAGACCCAGCAGCACCTGTAACTACCGAGCCCCGGAGGTCACACAACCGCCAGTGTTGGGAAGCAGGAAGCTTCGAGGCTATGTATAACCAAATAGGAAGGCAGGGACGGTAATAAACCAACCCTGTCTTCTCAGTAAAGAGTTATCTAATGCTAAGAGCTGTCTCTCCCCTTCCGCAGCTGCACAATTAGTCCCAGAATGTCCTTGCAGGAACGTACAGCCATTGCCCAGACGGGTTGGCAATAGGTTAATCATCCAACCATCTTACTACTTCTGTTCCATGGCAGGAGGCGGCAATCGATGCCCTCAACGACGAATTCCTCCAGCTGGTAAAAGAGGCGATGAAGAACAAGAGCGAGTGTCGAGAACTGAGCGACAGAATGAAGAACATGAAAGATCCATCTGTGGTAAGTTAATACATGGATAGCAGCAGGATGGTGGCTCAGTGGTTAGCATGGTGCAGCACAGTGGCTCAGTGGTTAACATGGTGCAGCATGGTGTCTCAGTGATTAGTATGGTGCAGCATGGTGGCTCCGAGACTAGAATGGTGCAGCAACGTGGCTCAGTGGTTAGTATGGTGCAGCACAGTGGCTCAGTGGTTAGTATGGTGCAGCACGGTGGCTCAGTGGTTAGTATGGTGCAGCACGGTGGCTCAGTGGTTAGTATGGTGCAGCACGGTGGCTCAGTGGTTAGTATGGTGCAGCACGGTGGCTCAGTGGTTAGTATGGTGCAGCACGGTGGCTCAGTGGTTAGTATGGTGCAGCACGGTGGCTCAGTGGTTAGTATGGTGCAGCACAGTGGCTCAGTGGTTAGTATGGTGCAGCATGGTGGCTCAGTGGTTAGTATGGTGCAGCATGGTGGCTCAGTGGTTAGTATGGTGCAGCACAGTGACTCAGTGGTTAGTATGGTGCAGCACGGTGGCTCAGTAGTTAACATGGTGCATCACGGTGGCCTAGTGGTTAGCATGGTGCAGCACAGTGGCTTAGTGGTTAGCATGGTGCAGCACAGTGGCTCAGTGGTTAGCATGGTGCAGTAAGGTAGCTCAGTGGTTAGCACAATAGCACAAGTGTAGCACATAGGCTTATTGTTATCATTGTGCAGCACGGTGGCTCAGTGGTTATCATGGTGCAGCACAGTCGCTTAATGGTTAGCATGGTGTATGTATACCATGCTGTGGCATGGTGGGTCAGTGGTTAGCATGGTGCAGCACTGGCTCAGTGGCTAGCACGGTGCAGCATGGTGGCTCAGTGGCTCGCATGGTACAGCACAGTGGCTTAATAGTTAGCATGATGCAGCATGATGGCTTAATGATTAGTATGGTGCAGCACGGTGGCTTAGTAGTTAGCAAGGTGCAGCATAGAGGCTTAACGGTTACCATGGATTCAGCATGGTGACCCAGTGGTTAGCATGGTGCAGGCCAATGGCTCAATGGTTTACATAGTACAGCATGGTGGCTCAGTAGTTAGCATGGTGCAGCACGGTGGCTCAGTGGCTAGCACTGTTCCCTTGCAGCACTGGGGTCCTGGGTTCATCGGCAGGAGTCTGTATGTTCTCTCCATGTCTGCATGGGTTTCCTCTGGGGTCTCTGGTTTCCCTTAACCTCCGATAACATGCTGATAGTCTTGAATTTAGACCTTGAGTCTCGATGGGGACAGGGGGCATTGTGACTGATGACCGCGCTATGGTATATGACGGCGCTATATCAAAGAATACAATAATAAATAAATAATTGCCGCTTCCAGGAAGGTTGTGAATGAACCTGTGTGGTGTCCGCCCAGCACAAGCCTCATTTACAGCATCTTCAGGTTTTATAAACCCTGTGTGTAGTAGAGTCAGGGTCCAAAGACTGCGCTGCTTATCAGCAGAGGACGGGTAAACAGCGGCACTGGAAACCAATAAAACCTTCTACAAACATGAGCTCATAACATAGTGTAAAAACCTTCCATCTCCTGCAGCAGTGACGTGTCCTCGCTGCACCCGACGCCCGGCACACCACCGACTTCATGAGGCCTTGAATTTGGTGAAAATTACATGTTCTGGATTATCAGATGTTCTGGATTATCAGATGTTCTGGATTATCAGATATGAAACAATACGGAGCAGGTCAATAGAGCCGTGGATCTGTGTGTGGGTAATATCTGCAGAGTGGTCACATTGTCATTGAGCCCCACAAACTTTGGGTTACACCTCTACTATTGCTCTTGTGCTGACCCCTCCTGTACCAGTCATTCCTCTGCCCATCACTGCAGTCCCGATCCCTGCTGTCCCGACCATTGCTGTGCCTATCTGTCATGTACCGATCACTTCTGTGCCTATTACTTCAGATCCTGCATGTGAACATCGCCTTATGTGCATTTACACCTTTCCTATAGGAGATTGTTGTATTTTGTATTATTTCAATTATTCATCTAATTTTGCGTCCAACAATTAGTTACTAACGACCCCACATAAAAAGAAAAACCCCTATCCCGAAATTATACACGATACTGTGGGACTGGCTGTTTAGACCCGATCAGGGGTTTGATACTTTGGGCTACCAGTAGAGGTGATTCTTGAGGCCACCAGTGGAGAGATTTTTGAGGCCACCAGGGGAGTTATTCTTGGGGCACACCAGTGGAGGTGATTTTTGGGGGCACACCAGGGGAGGTGTTTCGGGGGCACACCAGTGGAGGGATTTTTGGGCACACCGTGGGGGGTTTCTTGGGGGCACCCCAGGGGAGGTGATTCTTGAGCCCCCCATGGGGGTGATTCTTGGGGGCCCCACCGGAGATGTTTCTTGGGGCCCACAAGTGGGGGATTCTTGGGGCCCACCGTGGAGGGTTTCTTGGGGTTCACCATGGGGAAAATTTTTGGGCCACCAGGGGAGGTGATTCTTGGGGCCCCCAGTAAGTGATTCTTGAGGCCACCAGGGGAAGATTCTTGAGGCCACCAGGGGGAGGTGATTCTTGGGGCCACCAGTGGGGGTATTTTTGGGGCCACCATGGAATGTTTTCTTGAGGCCACCTGGGGTGATTCTTGGGGCCACCATGGAGTGATTTTTGGGGGCCACCATGGAGGTGATTTCTTGAGGCCACCAGGGAGTGATTTTTGGGGCACCCCAGTGGAGGTGATTCTTGGGGGGCACACCAGGGAGGTGATTCTTGAGCCCCCCAGTGGGGGTGATTCTTGGGCCCCCCATGGAGATGATTCTTGGGGCCCCAAGGGGAGGTGATTTTTGGGGCCCACCAGTGGAGGTGATTCTTGGGGTCTAAACCAGGGGAGATGATTCTTGGGGCCACCAGTGGAGGTATTCTTGGGGCCACCAGTGGGGGATTCTTGGGGCCCACCAGTGGAGGTGATTTTTGGGGCCCACCAGTGAGTGATTCTTGGGCCCACCAGTGGAGGTGATTCTTGGGGCCCCACCAGGGAAGGTGATTCTTGGGCTTCACCAGTGGAGGTGATTTTTTGGGGCTCACCAGTGGAGGTGATTTTGGGGCTCACCAGTGGACATTTTTGGGGGCCACAGTGGAAACGGTTTCTTGGGGCCACCAGGGGAGGTTTTCTTGGGGGCCACCAGGGAGCGTTTCTTGGGGCACCATTTGCAGCTGATTCTTGGCCATCAGTGAAGTTGTTTTCTTGGAGCCACAATGGAGTGTTCTTGGGGCCACAAGTGGAGTTGATTAATAGGGCCCACCAGTGGAGCTTATTCCTGGGACCCACCAGTGAAGTTGATTTTTGGGGCCCACCAGTGGAGATGTTTTCTTGGGCCCACCGTGAGATGATTCTTGTAGCCACCAGTGGAGATGATTCTTGGGCCACACCAGTGGAGATATGCTTGGGCCACTATGGAGATGACTTGGGGCCCACCAGTGGAGTGATGCTTGGGCCACCAGCGGAGATGTTTTGGGGCCACCAGTGGAATGATGCTTGGGGCCACCAGTGGAGATGATGCTTGGGGCCACCAGTGGAGATGATTCTTGGGGCCACCAGTGGAGATGATTCTTGGGGACACCAGTGGAGTTGATTATTGGGGCACACCAGTGGAGATGATTCTTGGGGCCACAAGGGGATTTGATTAATAGGGCCCATCAGTGAAGTTGATTCTTGGAGCCACCAGTGGAGTTGATTCTTGGGGCCACAAGTGGAGTTGATTAATAGGGCCCACCAGTGGAGCTTATTCCTGGGACCCACCAGTGGAGTTGATTCTTGGGGCCCACCAGTGGAGATGATTCTTGGGGCCCACCAGTGGAGATGATCTTGTAGCCACCGTGGAGATATGCTTGGGGCCACCAGTGGAGATGTTGCTTGGGGGCCACCAGTGGAGATGATGCTTGGGGCCACCAGTGGAGCTGATCCTTGGGGCACACCAGTGGAGATGATTCTTGGGGCTCACCAGAGGAGATGATTCTTGGGGCACACCAGTGGAGATGATTCTTGGGGCACACCAGTGGATAAGAATCTTGGGGCACACCAGTGGAGATGATTCTTGGGCACACCAGTGGAGATGATTCTTGGGGCCACCAGTGGAGGTGATTCTTGGGTCCCACCAGTGAAGATGATTCTTGGGCCCACCAGTGGAGGTGATTCTTGGGGGCTCACCATGGGGGTTGATTCTTGGGGCTCCCCAGTGGGGGTGATTCTTGGGCTTCACCAGTGGAGGTGATTCTTGGGGCTCACCATGGAGGTGATTCTTAGGGCTCACCAGTGGAGGTGATTTTTTGGGGCTCACCAGTGGAGATGATTCTCGGGGCCACCAGTGGAGCTGACTCTTGATGTCCATCAGTGGAGATGATTCTTGGGCCCACCAGTGGAGATGATTCTTGGGGTCCACCAGTGGAGGTGTTTCTTGGGGCACCAGTGCAGTTGATTCTTGGGCCACCAGTGGGGGTGATTCTTGGGTTCCCCATGGAGATGATTTTTGGGGGCCCCACCAGTGGAGATGATTCTTGAGGTCAGCAGTGGAGATGATTCTTGGGGGTCCACCACTGGAGTGATTCTTGGGCCCACCAGTAAGTTCATTCTTGGTCCACCATTGGAGATGATTCTCGGGCCCACCATTGTAGATGATTCTTGGGCCTGTCAGAGTAATAAGTTATATACTTACTAATCCCAGAAGGGTACACCCTTTGGGGTCACCAGCTGGCACCGCGGGAGAGCCATGATGAGTCACAGTTGAGATTCAAAATCACTCTGGGAAGGAAAACGCCCCCCCCCAGGTCCTTTATTTATAGACAAATTGTTAATGTTTATCAAAGGGTTAAATGACAAACCCACCCAACCAATGGAAATACAATATGGGTTGAATAACATTGGTACACATTAATATTCATACTTCTTACGGGCAGTGTCCAAGATTAATTAAACTCAAACAAAATACCTAACCCTTTAATATGTGTCAAACAAAAGAGAAACATCTTATTACTTTGTAGCGCCCAAACGGTATCAGATATCTAGCTCAACTTCCAATTATAATTGGACATCTTTAATTGAACACCTGCCATTTATCTCAAAACATTACTGAGAACAGAACTTTCCCACTATGTGTCTTCGCACCCTGGCACCTCCAAAGCAATTTTGCTAAGATTCAGTATGAAACATCATCTAGGATACTCAAAAGAAAGAGCCACAAGAACAAAGAATGAACCAAAATGAAGTCAGTTCAGGCCTTAGACCACAGGGATTATTACCTCCAAAAAACAGGCCACCTGGAGGGAAAAAGGACCTGGGGCGGAAACCCCAGTGGAGGTGATTCTTGGGCCCCCATGAGTTTTCGGGGAAAATGGAGGTGATTTTTGGGGGCCCCCGGGGAGGGATTTTGGGCCACCAGGGGTGGTGATTCTTGAAGCCACCAGGGAGGTGTTTTCTTGGGGGCCACGTGAGTATTCTTGGGGCCACAAGTGGAGGGATTCTTGGGGCCCCAAGGGGGGTGATTATGGGCCCACCGTGGGTTTTTCCCTTGGGCCCCCCATGGAGTGATTCTTGGGGCCCACCAGTGGGGTGATTCTTGAAGCCACCTGGGATGATTCTTGAGCCACCAGTGGGGGTGATTTTGGGCCACCAGTGGAGGTGATTCTTGGGCCCCCAGGGAGAATTCTTGGGCCCCATGGATTGTTTCCCTTGGGGCCACCAGTGGTTTTTATTTTGGGCCACAGGGAGTAAAGGGTGGAGGTGATTTTGGGACCCCAGTGGGGGTGTTTCTTGGGGCCCCCCCAGTGGGGGTGATTTTTGGCCCCCAGTAGGTGTTTTTGGGGCCCCCCACCAGTGGAGTTTTCTTGGGCCCAAAAGTGGAGGTGATTCTTGGGGCCCCAAGGGAGGTGTTTCTTGGGTCTCACCGTGGAGTATTCTTGGGGCCCCCAGTGGGGTGTTCTTGGGGCCCACAGTGGGGTGTTTTTTGGGGCCCACCTGGAGTGATTTGGGGCCCACCAGTGGAGGATTTTTGGGGGGCCACCAGTGGAGGGATTTTTGGGGGCCACAGGAGGTGATTCTTGGGGGGGTGCCCCCACCAGTGGAGGGGATTTTGGGGGCCCATAGTTTTGGGAGGGGGGTTTTTGGGGGCCACCATTGGGGGGTTTTTCTTGGGGCCACCAGTGAGGGTTTTTGGGGGCCCACCAGGAGTGATTCTTGGGCCCACAGTGAAGTTGATTTTTTGGGCCCCCAGGGATTTGATTTTTGGGGCCCACAAGGGGAGTTGACTTTGGGCCCCCACCAGGGGAGGCTTATTGGGGCCCCCCCAGGGGTTTTTTTGATTCTTGGGGCCCCCATGGGGTTTTTATGGAATTCTTGAGCCCCAGTGGAGTGATTTTGGGCCCAAGGGGTATTTCCCTTGGGGAAATTCCCACGTGGAGAGATCTTGGGCCCCCGGGAGTGATTCGGGGGGCCCCCAGTGGAAGATTTGGGGCCCCCCCAGTGGAGTGATAGGGGCCCCAGTGGAGTGATTCTTGGGGGGGTTTCCACCAGGGGGGAAAGGGAAATGGGATTTTGGGGCCACAAGGGGTTTGGGATCTGGGGGGCCCCCAAGGGGGGAAAGGGGTTTATTATAGGGCCCACCATGGGCTTTTTCCGGGACCCACCTGGAGTTGGGGAAATTTTTTGGGGCCCCCCAGTGGAGTGATTCTTGGAAAGGGAAGCCCACCAGTGGAGATTGCTTGGGGGGGGCCACAGGGGAGATGATCTTGGGGCCCCAGGGGGAATGATTTTTGGGGGGCCACCAGTGGAATGATTTTGGGGCACCCAGGGAGTTTTTTGGGGGGGCACACCGTGGAGTGATTTTTGGGGCCACCGAGGATGATTCTTGGGGCCCACCAGTGGAGATGATTCTTGGGCCCACCAGTGGAGGTGATTCTCGGGTTCCACCAGTGGAGCTGCTTCTTGGGCCCACCCGTGGAGGTGATTCTTGGGGCTCACCAGTGGAGGTGATTCTTGGGGCTCACCAGTGGAGGTGATTCTTGGGGCTCACCAGTGGAGGTGATTCTTGGGGGCCACCAGTGGAGTTGATTCTTGGGGCTCACCAGTGGAGGTGATTCTTGGGGCTCACCAGGGGAGATGATTGTTGGGGCCACCAGTGGAGTTGACTCTGGGGGTCCATCCGTGGAGATGATTCTTGGGCCCACCAGTGGAGATGATTCTTGGGGTCAACAGTGGAGCTGATTCTTGGGGCCACCAGTGCAGTTGATTCTTGGAGCCACCAGTGGAGGTGATTCTTGGGTTCCACCAGTGGAGATGATTTTTGGGCCCACCAGTGGAGATGATTCTTGAGGTCACCAGTGGAGATGATTCTTGGGGCCCACCAGTGGAGTTCATTCTTGGGTCCACCAGTGGAGATGATTCTCGGGCCCACCAGTGGAGATGATTCTTGGGCCTGTCAGAGTAATAAGTTATTATACTTACTACTCCCAGAAGGGTCACATCTTTGGGTGTCACCAGCTGGCTACCGCGGGAGAGCAATGATGAGTCACAGGTTGAGATTCAAAATCACTCTGGGAGCAAAGCCCCCCCAGGTCTTTATTTTATAGACAAATTGTTACATGATATCAAAGGGTTAAATGAGAAGCCCACCCTAACCAATGGAAATACAATATGGGCGTGAATAATCATTGGTACACATTAATATTCATACTTCTTACTGGGCAGTGTCCAAGATTAATTAAACTTCAAACAAAATACATAAATCCTTTATATGTGTCAAACTAAAGAGAAACATCTTATTACTTTGTAGGTGCCCAAACGGTATCAAGGATATTCTAGCTCAACTTCCAATTATAATTGGACATCATAATTGGACACCTGCATTTATCTCAAAACATTACATGAGAACAGGAACTTTTCCACTAGTGTGTCCTTCGCACCCTGGCACCTCCAAAGCAATTCTTGGCTAAGTTTCAGTATGAAAACATCTCTAGGATACTCAAAAGAAAGAGACAAAGAACAAAGAAATGAAGACAAAATGGAGTCAGTTCAGGCCTAGACAGCAGGGCTATATTTACTCTAACAGGCCCACCAGTGGAGTTGATTCCTGGGGCCCACCAGTGGAGTTGATTCTTGGGGTCCACCAGTGGAGATGATTCTTGGGATTACCAGTGGAGGTGATTCTTGGGGCACCAGTGGAGGTGATGCTTGGGGCCACCAGTGGAGGTGATTCTTGGATTCCACTAGTGGAGCTGATTATTGTGGCCACCAGGGGAGTTGATTCTTGGGGCCACCAGTGGAGGTGATTCTTGGGGTCACCAGTGGAGATGATTCTTTGGACCCACCAGTGGAGTTGACTCTTGAGGTCCATCAGTGGAGATGATTCTTGAGGTCCATCAGTGGAGATGATTCTTGAGGCCCACCAGTGGAGATGATTCTTGAGGCCCACCAGTGGAGCTGATTCTTGGGGCCCACCAGTGGAGCTGATTCTTGGGGTGCACCAGTGGAGCTGATTCTTACGGCCCATCAGTGGAGCTGATTCTTGAGGCCCACCAGTGGAGTTGATTGCTTGGGCCCACTAGTGGAGCTGATTCTTGGGGCCACCAGTGGAGTTTATTCTTGGGGTACACCAGTGAAGCTGATTCTTGGGCCACACCAGTGGAGCAGTTTCTTGGGGCCACCAGTGGAGTTGATTCTTGGGGCCACCAGTGGAGTTGATTCTTGGGGCCACCAGTGGGTTTGAATCTTGGGGCCACCTGTAGAGATGATTCTTGGGGCCAACAGTGGTAGATTATCTCTCCAGAGACTGGTCACTTACAAGTTTAGCAGAATTAAGGTTCTAGAAGCCTCTCCTGTGTTTTAGTCCTTTGTTCTCTGCAGCTGAGGTGCCTTGTTCTGTAGTTTTATAGGTTGGCTCAGAAGAGGGACCTGGCGGTGCTGCTGGAGATACAGCGACGCTACACATCCGAGAAGATCAGCGCTGCAGAGTCTGAGCTGCGTTATCTGCATCCGCCTGACACGACCTCATGATGGTTTCCAACCAGTATCATGACACAAGTGAGGAGAGACGTCAAGTATAGATACAAACCCAGTGCGGAAAGTCCTGCTCTCAAGGGGCAGCAAATACATTGGCTTCAGCCATTAGGCCAAGAATGTTCTGTTCTATTTTGTATCAGTTCCTCTTCTTGCTTTCAGTGACTGGAAACATCCTTATTGATGCCCAGAGGGTCGGACTCCTCCAAAGCTCCTGCCTCTCACAGCTTGAACTGTTCCATTGTTGTATCCAGCGTAGATGACCCTCTGCAAGCAAATGAGCCTGGACCCCAGAATCTGCCATTTCACTGTTGTTGCTGCTGTGTTTAGCGACACTGATCCCTTATCCCAGACCTGCACAACACACACTCAGCAGCACAGACTATTAAAAGGGGTTTTCACAAGAAGTAAAAAGCCCTGCACTGACCGCTCCCAGATATCTGCGAGCCGACCATGTATGTGAATGAGGATTGTGGCACCTGCGGCCGTCCTCTCCATTCACTTCTATGGGAACTTCCGGACACCGCCGAGTGCACACCGTCCTTGGGTTATATTCAGAAGCCCCCATAGAATTGAATGAAGAGGGCAGCACCTGCGGCTGTCCTCTCCATTCACCTCTATGGGAGCTTCCGAACACAGCCGAGTGCACACCCTCCCTGGGCTATATTCTGAAGCCCCCATAGAAGTGAATGAGGAGGGCAGCAGCTTTGGCCGTCCTCTTCATTCACTTTTATGGGAGCTTCCGAACACAGCCAAGCGCACACCCTCCCTGGGCTATATTCAGAAGCCCCCATAGAATTGAATGAAGAGGGCAGCACCTGCGGTTGTCCCCTCCATTCACCTCTATGGGAGCTTCCGAACACAGCCGAGTGCACAACCTCCCTGGGCTATATTCTAAAGCCCCCATAGAAGTGAATGAGGAGGGCAGCACCTTTGGCTGTCCTCTCCATTCACTTCTATGGGAGCTTCCGAACACAGCCGAGCACACACCCTCCCTGGGCTATATTCAGAAGCCCCTATAGAAGTGAATGAGCAGGGCAGCACCTGTGACCATCCTCTCAATTCACTTCTATGGGAGCTTCCGAACACAGCCGAGCGCACACCCTCCCTGGGCTATATTCAGAAGCCTCCATAGAAGTGAATGTGGTAAAATCCCTTTAAATCCTGCTCCTCAAGAATGGGCCGTAGTGGACAGTCCACTGTGAACAAGGACAGAGCGCTGTCCGAAACGTCTGCGTTTTCCTGCCTGTTTGTACAGAATCTTCCAATAAAGAAAACGCCCTTTAGTATTCGCTGGTCCATATTTTTCATATATCTTGGAGGCTTGGAAGCCATGGGCCTGGGACCTGTGCGACTGCTTACTAAGGACATTTACATGGGACTGCAAGCTGAGAAGTGGGGCGAGCCTATTTAGTTGTATAGTTGTTTTTGACAGTCCAGGCCTGCCCCCCACATCCCGTACTGTCCTGCTGGTCTACCTCATGAAACCCTCAGCTGTGTGAGCAGGGTTGTCTCCCAGTGTTTCCACTCTTCTTGTATAGCATCTAGAGGTTTGACGTTACCGGGCAATTATAGAGGGAGGTGACCCGTTTCCTGCAGATAAAAAGTTTCACCCGTTTTCCTACATAAGAAATCCAGGCTGGTTGCACCTTGCAGGGTCCCGGCGTCCAGCGACCTCCTGACCCTCTGCTTCTCTGTTTCTGAAATCAATGTGAACTATAAATTCATCAGATAAGACATTCACTGAACTCAGCAAACCCGACCCGGCGCCGCGGCCGCACAGGAACAACACCCAGAACTCGTTCCGGCCGGATGACGGCGACGCTACAGTCGTGTTTGCTTTCTTATATTATCCTAAAAAGGGTAAATAAAACATTGAAATGTTACATTCCACTTGTGATAAATTGTATCAGTTCTCTCCCATCGGCAGACATGTTGGACGTCCGCACACTATGCATTGTTCTTGTGATAAATTGTAACAGTCCTTGCAAACCTGCAGACACGGTCGTATATTCGCACGCTTTACATTGCACTGGTAATAAATTATTTTGGTTCTCTTTCATCGGCCGACATGTTGGACATCCGCACGCTATGCATTGTTCTTGTGATAAATTGTACCAATACTCACAAACCTGTGCTCGCTCACCCGCACGCTATATACTGTGCTTGTAATACCTTGTAGTACCTTGCAAACCTGTAGACATGGTCGCACATCCATTGTTCTTTTGCTGCAAAGCAAAATCTACAAAACCTAATATAAGGCTTTTAGGGGGACATGCACCCTGTGTCCCCAAAAATAAAGATGAGCTGAGACTTATTTTTGGGGAAATAATCAACCTGTATTTATATACTGTAGTGATTTCATCACAAACATCAGCAGAAGCAGCCAAACTCTGAATGACATAAAAAAAATGCACTAGGTATTTTTGGGGGATGTCCTGTTTTAGGGGAAAGAGAGTATGAACGGGGCTGCACCAGAAGTCTGGCGTCTTTTCAGCCCAAAAACTGGCGCAGCCCTGTTCATTATATTTTTCACCAGGCGCACTCCAGTATGTAATGCGCCTGATTTCGGGGGGTGCTGGAGGCGTCGCATCACAACCGTACGAAGCTGCACATTTATAACTTCAGTACAACAAATCCCGGCCATTACTGCTGGGACAGGTAGAGCACTTTACAAGGGGTTTACCTGAGCCAGAAGTGTCGCTTTGTAGCTAGAAAGCGCTAAATCTATGACCGGCAGTCAAACAGGTTCATAGATTCAGGCACATTCTATGCTACTAATGCCAGCAAAAAAAATGGGGTCTGGGTGACAAAAATCATACATGTCGGCCATAGTGCACATTTTGCTCAAACCCTATAAGTGCACTTGCCACTTCTGTTTTGTTGCAGCACTATACGATGACCACCACCGTGACCCCAGACGCCCTCCTGGCTCTCTGGATGTGCGACCATGCCTATTTTCTACAGGTCTGAGAATATACTGTACCAAACTGCAACTCTTGCATCCACATAAGGGGTGTATATAGCATTCTACATATACATTCTGGATTTTAGTACATTCCCAATGGAACATGCGACGGTGGAACCTCCAAGTCATATGTGAACAAAGCCTAATAAATATAGTGTGTCTTGTGTATTGGCCCGGTCTCCTGTGAGTCTTTCTATTTTCAAATTAATTTACATCTTGATTCACAACAGGAAAGGAAGTTGGAGAATCTTTTATGAAACATTGTAGCTGTGGCTCTTCTGATATGATACTGTTCTCCTGGGTACAGTATCTATTTGGGGAACACATTGTAGCTGTAGCTCTTCAATATGTTCTCCTGGGTACAGTATCTATTTGGGGAACACATTGTAGCTGTAGCTCTTCAGGATATTCTCCTGGGTACAGTATCTATTTGGGGAACACATTGTAGCTGTGGCTCTTCTGATATGATACTGTTCTCCTGGGTAGAGTATCTATTTGGGGAACACATTGTAGCTGTGGCTCTTCTGATATGATACTGTTCTCCTGGGTAGAGTATCTATTTGGGGAACACATTGTAGCTGTAGCTCTTCAGTATGTTCTCCTGGGTACAATATCTATTTGGGAACACATTGTAGCTTGCTCTTCTGTATGATACTGTTCTCCTGGGTACAGTATCTATTTGGGGAACACATTGTAGTTGTAGCTGTTCCTCTGGGTACAGTATCTATTGGGGAATACATTGTAGCTATAGCTCTTAGTCTTTAGTATGTTTGCTGGGTACAGTATCTATTTGGGGAACACATTGTAGCTGTAGCTCTTCAATATGTTCTCCTGGGTACAGTATCTATTGGGGAACACATTGCAGCTGTAACTTTTCAGTATGTTCCATTTGGTACAGTATCTATTTGGGGAATACATTGTAGCTATAGTTCTTCATTATGTTTGCTGGGTACAGTATCTACTTGGTGAATACATTGTAGCTGTTCCTCTGGGTACAGTATCTATTTGGGTAATACATGGTACCTATAGCTTTTCAGTGTGTTTTCTGGTACTGTATATATTTTGGAATAGGTGGTAGTTATAGTTATAGTAGTTATAGTTATAGTTCTTCTTGAGTACAGTATTTATTTGGGGAACACATTGTAGCTGTAGCTCTTCAGTATGTTCCCCTGGGTACAGTATCTATTTGGGGAATACTTTGGCCATGTATATTTTGTTGTTGCCTCCTTTCTGTCTTCATATTAATCTACATCTTATTTCACAACAGGGAATGAAATTCTTGTGTAGTCATGAAGGGAGATTTTGAAACAGATGCAAGCCATGCACTCAGAGCTAATGCATTGTTGGCAGTGATGTCTAGCAACACCTTGGAGACAAAACTGAGCAAAGCCAAGCGCTCTCAATTAATAATAGGGATTGTTTACTGAGCTTGGTAAACAGCAGAGTCAATGGCTGCTAATTGTGGCCACTCTCTCCCTGGTGATTGCCGCCGGTGTTTTCCACGATCACTTCCAACCTCAGACGTTTCTTTCTACCTTGTAGTCACCAGCTCTGGGCTCCTTTCACTGTCACTGTCTGATTCTTTCAGGATCACAGCAGAGATGTTTATAACCGTTCTTTCTGGAGGTAAGTAGAAATGGGGCTGATCCCAAGAGGTTGTTGCTAAATGGACTGGGTGCCCTCAGCTGGATTTATGTTTAAAGGGGGGTTCCCGCCATAGATAGTGATTACATAGTGATAGGATATGATAGGTGTGAGTACCACCTCTCATGACAGGATCTCCTATTGAATATAATGGAGAGAACACAGCGCTCCCCTGTACTGGGAACTCCCATAGAACAGAATGGAGAACACAGCGCTCCCCTGTAATGGGAACTCCCATAGAACAGAATGGAGAACACAGTGCTCGCCTTTACTGGAAACTCCACTAGAACAGAATGGAGAACACAGCGCTCCCCTGTACTGGGAACTCCCATAGAACAGAACGGAGAACACAGCGCTCACCTGTACTGGGAACTCCCATAGACGAGAATGGAGAACACAGCGCTCCCCTGTACTGGGAACTCCCTAAAATAAGAACCAAGCAATGGAAAAGAACAACAGCGCTCCCCTGTACTGGCAACTCCCATAGAAGAGAATGGAGAGCACAGCGCTCCCCTGTACTGGGAACTCCCATAGAGGAGAATGGAAAGTTGTGTACATGCCTGACCAGATCTCTATTCTGAGGCAACACTTTCAGGGGCCCATTCCTGAGATAAATACGGGGCCCCCAGGTGGATGCACGTATCAGACTTTGATGGCATGTCCTACCAATATATCATCAAAGTTCTTTAACCGATCAGTGTGTGAAGAAACCTGAGCACATGAGGAATCAAATGAACACGGGGAAGACATACAAACTTCATGCAGTTATTATCACTCAGATTCCAACCCGGGACCCCAGCAGCACCGCTGACCCCTGAGCCCCAGAGCATTATATGGTGAGATATCATCTTTTGGGGATGTGTATGAATTATCCTGGAACTGATTTCTAGTGTATAGAGCAGGGAGGTGGAACTCAATTACACAGTTTGCCAAAACTAAAAACTTGGACAAAGTCGCGGGCCAACTGGGGGTAATATCTCTGTGTGGAGTATCCTGCTGCCTGCAGAGATGCTGGGGCTCCGGAGGAGCTGCTATTATCACTTGTTCTGCTGTCTGGGTTGTTTCTCCTACCGTCTGGTTCCTTCTCTGCTTTATTGTAGGGGGAAGGCCTGGGTGAGAGCGCTGTAATGACAGCTCCTGGCTGCTGTCTCTTCTCCTCTCTACACTTTCTGGCTGTTAGGGAACAACCACAGAGGACAAAATATTGTCAGTTTTGTGAACAGAAAAAACGTCCGTCCGACGAGTATTTTGAACTGATTTTGACACTAAAAGCAGAAAGATTTTAGCTGATTTTTGTTTTTTGTGCACTGATTTTATGTCAGATTTCAGTGGGTTTTTGGACTGTTTTTCAGTAAACTTTAGCGTCAGACAGTGTAGTGAGTGCAATGCATTCATGATTTGTGCAAGAAACCTTGGGATTTTTATTACTTCACCCAGTAGTCACTCCCTAAGCTTGTAGTGGCCATTTTGCAGCCATATGTGTTATATACAGTTGAAACCAGAAGTTTCCATCCACTATGTATAAATCCCCATCTGCAGGTTTTTCCCTCCCCTCTATATAAAGCCCCATCTGCAGGTTTCTCCCCCCCTCTATATAAAGCCCCATCTGCAGGTTTCTCCCCCTCTATATGGCCATTCTGCAGAGTGTTTTTCTTGCCTTTTCCCCCTATATAAAGCCCCATCTGCAGGTTTCTCCCTCCCCTCTATATAAAGCCCCATCTGCAGGTTTCTCCCTCCCCTCCATATAAAGCCCCATCTGCAGGTTTCTCCCTCCCCTCCATATAAAGCCCCATCTGCAGGTTTCTCCCTCCCCTCCATATAAAGCCCTATCTGCAGGTTTCTCCCTCCCCTCTATGTAAAGCCCCATCTGCAGGCTTTTTCCCTCCCCTCATATAAAGCCCCATCTGCAGGTTTCTCCCTCCCCTCCATATAAAGCCCCATCTGCAGGTTTCTCCCTCCCCTCTATATAAAGCCCCATCTGCAGGTTTTTCTCTCTGACATGAAATCAGAATAAACCTTCCCCATTTTAGGTCAATTAGGAACCAAAATTATTTCTATTTGCCAAATGCAGAATAATGAGAGGGAGAATTTTTAAGGCATTTTTATTACTTTCTGCAAAGTCAGAAGTTTCCATACACTGGGATGACTCCGCCTTTACACAATTTGAGGCCGCCCATATGATAAGGTCAGGTCTCTGGAAGCTTCTGATTTATTTACCGGTTTATTGGCAACATCTGAGTTAGAGAAACAGCTGTGGATGTATTTTATAGCACACCGGAAACACACTGCTTCTGTGTGTAACATCATGGGAAAGTCTAAAGAAATCAGCCAAGATATCAGGAAGAGAATTGTGGACTTGCACAAGTCTGGATCCTCCTTGGGTGCAATTTCCAGATACCTGAAGGAGTCTCGTTCATCTGTACAAACAATCATACACAAGTACAAACCAGATGGGAGTGTCCGGCCATCATACTGCTCAGGATGGAGACGGGGTCTATGTCTCAGAGATGAACGGGCCTTGGTCCGACATGTGCATATCAACCCAAGAACAAAAGCAAAAGACCTTGTGAAGATGCTGGCGGAAACTCGTAAGATTGTGTCATTATCCACAGTGAAACGAGTCCTGTATCAACATGGGCTGAAAGGCCGCTCTGCCAGGAAGAAGCCATTACTCCAAAAGAGACAGAGAAAAGCCAGATTCATGTTTGTAAATGCAGAGGAACAAAGACCTACATTTCTGGAGACAGGTCCTGAGGTCTGATGATACTAAAACTGAACTGTTTGCCCATAATGACCATTGTTCCAATCCTATTGGAAATGTATGGGCAAAGCTGAAAAGGCCGGAGCGAGCAAGAGACCCCAAACATGGCTCAGTGACACCAGTTCTGTCAGGAGGAAGCGGCCAAATTCCCACCAACTACTGTGAGAAGCTTGTGGAAGGATCCAGAACGTGTGACCCAAGTCCTGCAGTTTAAGGGCAAAGCCACCAAATACTAATGAAATGGAGGAAACTTCTGACTTTACAGAAAGTAATAAAAATGCCTTAAAAATTCTCCCTCTCATTATTCTGCATTTGGCAAATAGAAATCATTTTGGTTCCTAATTGACCTAAAATGGGGAAGGTTTATCCTGATTTCATGTGAGAGCGAAACACCTGCAGATGGGGCTTTATATAGAGGAGGGAGAAACCTGCAGATGGGGCTTTATATAGAGGGGAGGGAAAACTTGGCTTGAGGTTTCCACTGTATATATAATATAATATATATATATATTATATATATATATATATATATATATATATATTATTATATGAGAGACCAGGAAGTGAATCTGAGGAATTTCAAGTAAAAAAGTCAAAAGTGACCTGAGATAACAAACCCGCTGTAGCTGGGACTTACAGTGCGTCATAGAGCACTATTGATTTTTTTCTGGGCAAATCTGCCCAAATCTGCGGAACAATAATTTCATTGACTTTCTGCTTGGTTCCCATTAACTCAATAATAAATTTTCAGACAGTTCCAGATTTTTTGTATCGCCGGCAACTTTGATATCTGTTCGGCAAAAAAAACAGTGGAGACGATTGGGCAAGTTTTGTATCTATGGAGATGGTAAATAGGCAATTACAAGACTGTTTCCAAATCCGAAATCAGACCGAAAAACCGACTGAAACCCCTTGCTCTGTGGATGCACCTTTACTCATGGGCCAAATACAATTACACTGCAGCCCAGAGATTGTCACCCCTGACGTAGGGGCGACCACTTCTGTATGTGCGAGGTCTCCATGTTTGTAGCACAGATGTGGGAGGACGGTCTGGGCCTCCAGCGTTACTCATTTTGGACGATATAAACCAGTCGGCTCCAGGTAGGAGTTGCCGCTGTCGGCAGCCTGACTGCATCTCCTGCATTAACGCCCTGATTTCCTCCACAGATGGGGAAGAGACGCTTTTTAACATCAACTGTAAAGTTCAGCTCCTTCTGGAAAGTATCAGGAACTCCTGCCATGAAAATGAAGGTATGAAGGGAACGGGGGGGGTAGAATGGATCCAGAATGTCCCAGGATGGAGCATTAGGCCATGCTCACACGGCTTATTATAGCACATATAGTATATACCGCAATACGCTGTGTGTTTGGGAACCACGTGCTGATCAGTGCGTAATTCCAAAGCACGAGGGAAGGGGGCACCCGATCGTCCCCATAGGTATGCATTGTTCACATGTCAATTCTACCCCCACGCATACAATATGATCATATTGTACGCGCGGGGAGACGACGCGTCATCCATAGCTCTCTATGAGAACTGTGCATTACCGTAATTGTGGCGCACATTTCACCACATATAAAGCACAATATGCGGCAAAATGCGTGCCGAAATAAGCCGTGTGAACATACCCTTAGAGGGGGAATGTTTCTTATCAGTGGAGCAATCAAGGTACGTGCTTGGTGCTACCCCCTAATGAGGAACCTTACCCCTTTCAAGCTACCCCTAAAGCCACTCACCCCGCCAAACAGTATCTACTCTGCACTGATGAGGAGCAAACATCCCAAAACATCCCTCACTCACCTGTGTGTATATGTATATAAGAATATATATAGTTCTATACTCACCTGTAAAATATATAAATATATAATAATGTGTTGGGGTGTTCATATACCACCTGTTAATAATATATATATATAAATATATATATATTAAATATTATATATTTGTAAGGGGCGCAAAGCACAGTCATTGATGCAAGTTATGTGTCACCGTATAACACAAAATATAACCAAACTTAAGATAAGGCTTACTTCAGCCGGCACAGGAATGTCCATGGAGCCTCTAGTCCAACCAATGGTTTAGGATTTCACATTCAGTCCTGGGTTTCCCACACAGGGCTCTCACCTTCCTGCTATGGTAAGGGAAAAGGGACCACTTCTGAAAGTCCCCCTGTTTGCCTCAGACATCCAAAAACAGCTCCACAGGAAACTTGCAGTGAGTCTGGGCACCACACCCCCAGCTCACCTGACTTACCAGGCTTACATAGAAGATAAAACATGGCCTGGACCTGGGAAAGTAGGAGCGACCATCCCACCCGGCTCTTTGGCTGCTCCGGTAAAGCCCGGCCCGGAGTAAATGCAATCTACAGTTATACTAATACTACCAAGGATGTCAGCCCGCTAATGCAATCTGACACATACTAATACTGGCTTTACCTCACCGATACCAGGCATAACGGTGACACATAACTTGCATCAATGACTGTGCCTTGCGCCCTCTTACAATATATATATATATGTTCATATACTCACCTGTATATATATATATATTCATATACTCACCTGTATATATATCTGTATACTTACCTGTATATACTATACTTAGGTTTTATGTGTGTTTTCATTGTGTGAAGGTGATAGATTTCCATTTGCATTGCTTTAACCCCTTACCGACATTTGCCATACTCATACCGTATGAGTACGTCAAGGCGATCTTGCGCGCTCCACCTGTGAGCGCGCAAGATCGCGGCATGGAACCGGCGGTATATTACCGCTGGCATCATGCCGCATCCCCCACGGCCGGAGTGAGCTCCTGCTGCCCGCGATCCCGGCGCAGTAACGGCGTTTCAGCGCCGCTACTGATCTCCTACCAGACAGCCCGGACACTGAATGAGAGCATCTGGGCTGCCTGGTGACGTCACGCTGCCCACAATGCATTGTGGGCAGCATGACTGACAGTTGCCATGGAGACCAGCATACAGCTATAAGCTGTGTGCTAATCTCCTATTGCATGAACGATCTGACGATCGTTCATGCAATTCCCCCCTGGGGAAAAGTGTAAAAAGTGTGAAAAATTAAAAAAAAGTATAAAAAAGTAAAACACAAACACAAAAAATAAAAATAAAAACACGTAAAACGCCCTTTCCCCTTACAAACGCCAATCGCCCCAAAAAAGATCAAGGTACCCATATTTGGGAAACACCGCGTGCGTAGCGACCCACCCTAAAATCTGTCATGTTTAATTTAGCCCTAACGGTAACGCTGTAAAAAAAAACCAAAAAACAGTCACAAAAATTGCGATTTTTGTTCATCCCGCAGCACATAAAATGGAGTAAAAAGTCATCAAAATTTTATATCAACATAAAAAGGATGCCAAAAAAACGCAGTTCATCCCGCAAAAAAAAAAATCTACCAGCTCTGTATACAAAAAATTTAAAAAAAGTTCTGGCTATTAGAAAAGCGATGCATAAATATTGTTTACACAAAAAAAAACACTTTTTTTCAAAAAAATTGTGCTTTCAAATAAAAAACTACATAAATTCACCGTAATCGTCTCAACCCACAGAGTAAAACTAACTTGTCATGGATACTGCACGGTGAACGATATTAATAATAAAAATAAAAAACACTGCTAGGATTGCAGTATTTTTTCACCCGCCTTCCAAAAAACGGTTTTTAAAAGCGTCAAAAGTCTTGTCCCCCCAAAAATGTTACCAAAAAAAACGTCAACTCATCCCACAAAAAAAAGTCCCTATACAGTTTCCATAAACAGAAAAATAAAAAAAGTTATGGCTCTCAGACTGCGGCGATGCAAAAACGTGTTTTCCTTTTAAAATAAAAGTGTTTTATAGTGTAAAAGCAGTAAAACATTAAAAAAATATACAAATGTGGTATCGCTGTAATCGTATCAACCTGCTGAGTAAAACTAGCATGTCATTTATACCGCACAGTGACCGCGGGTAAAAAATAAAAATAAAAAACACTACCGGGTTTGGGCTGTATTTTGTACAAAATGCCTCCCAAAAACCTTAATAAAAAGTGATCAAAGCATCACATGCCCCCCGTAATGTATAAATAAAAACATCAACCATCTCGTAAAAAACAAGCCCACAAGCAGCTCCATATGCAAAAAATTAAGAAAGCTATGGCTGTCAGAATAGGACAACTAAAAAGCAACTTTTATAAAACACTCGTTTCTATTGTGTAAAAGTAATAAAACATAAAAAACTACATAAAATTTATATCATTGTGATTTTACCGACCCCCATAGTAAAGTTATCCCGTTATTTATCCCGTATGGCGAATACTGTAAAAATGAAGCCCAAAAACAATGACAGAACTGCGTTTCCCCTCTCCATTTCCATGGCCCAATGCTAAAAAAAACACTACGGAACACCTGTGCGCCCAAAATGCAAAATACACCCTTAGATGAGATCCTTGAGGGGTGTTGAATCCAAAATGGGGCGACTTCTAGAACAGATGAAACTTTCCAGTACTTTGGGGGCTTTGCAGATGCGACATGGCCCCACCAATATCTGTGCGCCAAAAGCCAAATAGCAGTCCCTCCCTTGTACCCCCTGCCATGCGCCCAAACAGAGTTTACAAAACCCCCATTTAGGTATTTCCGAACTTGGAAGAAATTGCCCTAACACAATTTTGGGGCTTTTTTTTCCAAGATTCCTTGTAAAAATTAAACATTTTTCAGCTAAAATTTCAGATTTTTGAAAAATATATTTTTTTTATTTTCAAGCCGAACGCTAAAAAAATTGTGAAAAGCCTGTGGGGTGATATACTCCACTACACCTCTGGATATATTTCCCTTAAGGGTGAGTTTCCAATATGAGTCTTTTTAGGGGTATTTATTAATTTTTTAACCTTAGGGTGTCCGCAAACCTGAAATGGCCCCTAAATAAAATCGTAATGAAAATGAGGCCCCAGAGTCCAGAAAGGGGCTCCTCCTATTCTGGGGCTTGTGGTTGAGCCAAATAATGCACTAGGCCACATATGGGATATCTCTGAAAACGGGAGAATCTGGGGAATCAATATTAATTTGCATTTCCCTGATTACATTTACCGTATTCCTTTTCAATAATGTATAAAAATTGAAAAACGCAAAAAAAAGTGAAATTTTGAAATTTCACTTCCACTTTGCTTAATTTCTGTGAAACACCTAATGGGTTAATAAACTTCCTAAATGCGGGTTTTTGAATACTTTAAGGGGTGTAGTTTTTTTAGATGAGGTCATTATGGGGTAAACCCAAAATACAGTCAATCAAAGTCACGTTAGAACTGGGCTGGTCCCTAAAAAATGTATATTCAAATTCTTGAAAATTGGAAAATTACTACTAAATTTATAAGCCCGCTAATGTTGAAAAAAAAAAAAGTCATTTAAAAAGAGATGCCAAACCCAAGGGACATATGGTAGATGCTAGTTATAACTATTTGAGTGGAATAACTATCTGTCTTACATGCAGAAATTTTTGAAGTTTGAAATTGGTACATTTTTCACGATAATTTGATATTTTTCACAAATAAACAATCATTTTTTGGACCAAAATTTCTTACTATCTTAAAGCACAATGTGTCACGAGAAAACAATCTCTGAATCACATGGATAGTTAAAGTGTCAAAAAGTTATTCTCACATAAGTGACACATACAGATTTCAAAAAAAGCGCTCTGTCAGAGAGGGGCCAAAAAATGCCCGGCGGTAAGGGGTTAATAAATCCTGCACTTCGAAGAAATTTGGAGTTGTCCCACACCTCTCTGTACACGAGCGCCGCAGTCTCATTTTCCAAGAACCTGTCTATATATATATATATATACTGCTCAAAAATATAGAGGGAACACCTAAGAACACAGTATAACTCCAAGTCAATTAAACTTCTGTGAAATCAACTTGTAAAGTTGTGAGTTTCTCCTGCTGTTGTGGGGCCAGAAAAAGGCACGAGACTTTAAAGGTTCAGAAATGAAAAAGAGTTTTATAAAAAATTAACAAAATGGACAAGATAAAAAAGGGGAATTAGCAAGACAACCCCTATAGGGGAGCGGTGCTGCAGCTGGTGACCACAGACCATTTCTTTGTTCTCCTCCTTTGTGGCTGTTGTTTTGGTCACTCTTGCATTTTGTCTTTGCTTTCACCCCTGGAGGTAGCATGAGGCGGTGCCTACAACCCTCAGAGGTTGCTCAGCTAGTGCAGCTCATCCAGGAGGGCTCGGCTTCATGTGGCTGAAGATGGTCAGCAGTTCCTATGCATTGATGCAATAGACTGGCCGGCCCGTTCCCCAGACCTGAAGCCCATCCAGAACCTCCGGGACATTGTGTCTCGCTCCATCCACCAGGATGCTCCACGGTTTAGGTTTTATTGTTCTCAGCGCTTCCACTCTGTAATGAATGAAGAATGGACACTGAGATCCAGGATATGGGGTAGTTACTTTCATCCCTTTTTTTATAACTATTCATACACTCACATGTATCCAATCATACACTCACATGTATTTTTTAAATATTTAAAAACTATTAAAATTAAAATACATACACCCTTTACTCCACCTGTATATCTATTCATACACTCACATGTATATCTTCATACACTCACCTGTATATCTATTCATACACTCAGCTGTGTGTCCATTCATACACTCAGCTGTGTGTCCATTCATACACTCAGCTGTGTGTCCATTCATGCACTCACCTGTATGTCCATTCATGCACTCACCTGTGTGTTCATTCATGCACTCACCTGTGTGTTCATTCATGCACTCACCTGTATGTCCATTCATGCACTCACCTGTATACATCATTCTAGATACCATCATCTATTGTCAGGATGAACCCTTTGATTGCCTACTTATATTTTGCAGGGGACATAGAACTTGCAGATGACACTGGACAAGTGAAGAACCTTCTGGAGAACCAGCAGCGCTACGCCAGCGAGCTCCTGGGCGAGCGGGAGACGTGCGTGCTGCTGGCGGTGTCCAGTAAGTCATTGGCGTTGGGCTGAAGGTCTATTATGTGTGACAGATACAGGAGTCTGAACATTTAAATAGGAGTGACATCATCAGCCCTCCCCATATAACTCCTCCCCTCATTCTATGACATCACCAGCCCTCCCCAGATAACTCCTCCCACTCATTCTTTGACATCATCAGCTCTCCCCAGATAACTCCTCCCTCTCATTCTATGACATTATCAGCCCTCCCAGATAACTCCTCCCTCTCATTCTATGACATCATCAGCCCTCCCCAGATAACTCCTCCCTCTCATTCTATGACATCATCAGCCCTCCCAAATAACTCCTCCCCTCATTCTATGACATCATCAGCCCTCCCCAGATAACTCCTCCCTCTCATTCTTTGACATCCTCAGCTCTCCCCAGATAACTCCTCCCTCTCATTCTATGACATCACCCTCCAATACCCCCCCTCATTCTATGACACATAGCCCTCCCAAACCCTCCCTCATTCTATGACATTATCAGCCCTCCCAGATAACTCCTCCCTCTCATTCTATGACATCATGAGCCCTCCCAAATAACCCCTCCCCTCATTCTGACATCATCATCCCTCCCCATATAACTCCTCCCTCTCATTCTATGACATCATGAGCCCTCCCAGATAACTCCTCCCCTCATTCTATGACATCATCAGCCCTCCCCATATAACTCCTCCCTCTCATTCTATGACATCATCAGCCCTCCCCAGATAACTCCTCCCTCTCATTCTATGACATAATCAGCCCTCCCCAGGTAACTCCTCCCCTCATTCTATGACATCATCAGCCTTCCCCAAATATCTCCTCCCCCTCATTATATGACATCATCAGCCCTACCCAGATAACTCCTCCCCCTCATTTTATGACATCAGCCCTCACCAGTTAACTCCTACCCTCATTCTATGACATCACCAGCCCTCCCCAGATAACTCCTCCCCCTCGTTCTATGACATCATCCCTCCCCATATAACTCCTCCCCTCATTATATGACATCATCAGCCCTGTCCAGATAACTCCTCCCCTCATTCTATGACATAATCAACTCTACCCAGATAACTCCTCCCCCTCATTCTGACATCACCCCCCCAGATAACTCCTCCCCCTCATTATATCACATCATCAACCCTGCCCATATAACTCCTCCCCTTCATTCTATGACATCACCAGCCCTCCCCAGATAACTCCTCCCCTCATTATATGACATCATCAACTCTGCTCAGATAACTCCTCCCCCTCATTATGACATCACCAGCCCTCCAAAGATAGCTCCTCCCCTCATTATATGACATCATCAGCCCTCCACAGATAACTCCTCACTCTCATTCTTTGACATCATCAGCCCTCCCCAGATAACTCCTCCCCCTCATTATATCACATCATCAGCCCTGCCCATATAACTCCTCCCCTCATTATATGACATCATCAACTCTGCTCAGATAACTCCTCCCCCTCATTCTGACATCACCAGCCCTCCCCAGATAACTCCTCCCCCTCATTCTATGACATCATCAGCCCTCCCCAGATAACTCCTCCCCTCATTATATGACATCATCAACTCTGCTCAGATAACTCCTCCCCCTCATTCTGACATCACCAGCCCTCCAAAGATAACTCCTCCCCTCATTCTATGACATCACCAGCCCTCCCCAGATAACTCCTCCCTCTCATTCTATGACATCATCAGCCCTCCACACATAACTTCTCCCCTCATTCTGTGACATCACCAGATAACTCCTCCCCTCATTCTATGACATCACCAGCCCTCCACAAAAAATCCCCCCCCCCTTTTTTCTATGACTTTCATCACCCCCCAAAAGATAACTTCCCCCTCATTATATGACATCATAAACCCTCCACAAAAACCCTCCCTCTCATTCTGCATCCCCCACCCCCCCCCAAAAACTCCTCCCCCTCATTATTTCAAATCATCACCCCTGCCCTTAAAAACCCTTTCCCCTCATTATATGACATCATCAACCTGCTAAATTTTAACTCCCCCCCTCATTCTGAAAATCCCCAAAGCCCCCAAAATAATTTCCTCCCCCCCAATTCTTTGACAAAACCACCCCCCCAAAAAGATAACTCCTCCCTCCCCATTTTTTGACATCCTCACCCCCCCCAGAAAAAAAAAAAAAAAACTTCTCCCCTCATTCTGTGACATCACCCAATAACCCCCCCCCCATTCTAGACATCATTCCCAGCCCCCCCCCAAAAACTCCTCCCCCCCCCTTTTAAATGACATCATCCCTCCCCAAATAACTCCTCCCCCCTCATATTTTAACAATCAGCCCTGTCCAGAAAACTCCCCCCCTAAACAAATGACATAATCATCGCTCCCCAGATAACTCCTCCCCCTCATTCTACATCCCCCCCCCCCAATAATAACTCCTCCCCCTCATTATATGACATCATCAGCCCTACCCGATAACCCCCCCCCCTAAATTTTTTTACATCACCCTCACCAAAAATCCCCCCTCATTCTTTTGAAAAAAAAAAAGCCCCCCCCAGATAACCCTCCCCCCGTTTTTTATGCCCTCATCCCCCCCAAAATAATAACCCCCCCCCTCATTATATGACACCCATCACCCCTGTCCAATAACCCCTCCCCTCATTCTATGACATAATAAAATCACCCAGAAAACCTCCCCCCCCTCATTTCTAATGCCCCCCCCTTTTTTCACCACCCCCTCCCCAGATAACCCCCCCTTTAAATTTTGACATAAATAAACTCTGCCAATAACTCCTCCCCCCTTTAAATGCCCAAACATTCCAGCCCCCCCCACAGGAAAACCCCCCCAATCCCTTTCCCCCCTCTTTGACAAAAAACCCCCCCAGCCCCCCCCCCAAAAATAATTTTCCCCTCCCCCCCCCCCATTTTTACCTCAACCCCCAGCCCCCCACCCCAAGAATAACGCCTCCCCCTCATACTATGACATCACCAGCCCTCCCCAGATAACTCCTCCCCTCTTTAAAATGACATAAACAACTCTGCTCGGGAAAAACCCCTCCCCCTCATTCTGACATCACCAGCCCCCCAAAAAGATAAAAAATCCCACCCCCCCAAACCCTCCCCTCATTTTTTAAACACCCACCAGCCCTACAAAGATAACCCTCCCCCCTTTTTCTTTGAAAATCATCACCCCACACAAAATTTCCCCCTCTTCTGTGACACCCACCAGATAACTCCTCCCCCCCTTCTATGACATCACCACCCCCTCCACAGAAAAACTCCTCCCCTCTTTCTAAAAATCATCAGCCCTCCAAAGAAAATTTTTCCCCCCTCATTCTAGACATAAACCAACCCTCCACATATAACCCTTCCCCCCCTTTCCTGACATCACCACCCTCCACAGTTAACTCCTCCCCTTTTCCCAAAGACATCCCCAGAAAACCCCTCCCCCCTCTTTCCCTATGAAAATCAACAGCCCTCCCAAGATAACTCCACTCCTTATTCTATGACATCATTAGCCCTCCCAAGATAACTCCACCCCTTAATTCTATAATCTTTAACCCCCCCCCCCCCCCCAAAAAACCCCACCCCAAATTCTATACATCTTTAGCCCCAGAAAACTTTTCCCCCCCATCTTTAAAACATCACCAAAAAGACTCCCCCCCCCTCATTCTAAAAAATCATCAGCCCTCCCCAATGACCCTCCCCTTTCGTGATCCCCCGCCCCCCCCCC
>JAODAL010024731.1:0-59988 GCA_025379985.1 Phyllomedusa bahiana | reverse complement strand
ATTTTTACAATTGGTGACATTAGATGGAAATTTTCTACAGCAAATCCGCGCCAGAGGTTAATTTCTGTATGAAATTTTCCAGCAACTGGACAAGAGAATTATAAAATCCCATCCACATATCTGGTACTATAATCCATTGTGGACTCTCTGCAAATTGGCACAGAGAAATTTCTAGAAAATACATCCTATGTGTGTTCCTACTAACAGGATATATAACTGAATATATTCAAAATCCGCAATTGTGTTTTATCTGTGGATTCCACTACAAAATCTGCTAGTCTGATTCTGATTTTCCCCATTGGTGTCAATGAAGAAATCAAATTATCCGGCAAATCCGCCCGCAGCATTTTCTGCAACAGAGATTGATACGCTGCAGATTTAAAGTCTGCTCCGCAGGTCAATTGCCTTGCTGATTTTTTCTGCAGCATGTAGCTGGGAGTTTTTCAAATCTCACCCACTTTACTGTGAAAAATCTGCAGTATACCCAACCTCTGTGCATTTATTCTAAAATAGCACCACACCTGTCCATGGGTTGTGTCTGGTATAGAAGTTTTACCCAATTTAAGTGAATTGTGCTGCACTGCAATACCATGAACAACCTGTGGATAGTGGTGGTGCTGTTTTTGGAATAAAGAACCTTTGTTTTTCTAATCCTTACTAATCTTTTCAAACTCTGTGCGCCTGATTTTCCTGTTGGTGAATAGTGCTTGTGAACTTTCTAGCACTTCTCCTTTTTCCATTGACAGAATGCATAATTTGGGTGGGACAGGAATGGGGTGCTTGACTGTCCTGCACGCTATTAGGTAAATCATAAGCATGTAAATTGTGAGTGATTCCTTGCCACTCTTAGTGGTCTCCAGCTTGTCACTTTCCAATTGCTGAAAAACCACAACCTTCAGCACTGCTAGGTGTTAAAGGGGTTTTGCCATGAAGTAAAATTGACGTGGGAAGTTTGAAAATTAAATAATAAACATTTTCACCATTCATTATTATTACAAATTCTGGACTGTTTTTGTTTTATCTGCTCCTTTAGTGATCCATTGTTTACAGCTCGTCTCCAAGGGATATGACCAGGGCTGAGAGCTTCTCCGTCCTGGTCGCACATGCTCAGACGTCACCTCTCTTCTCAGGTAGCTACTGAGTGTTCAAACCCCAGGTGCTGTCATTCTACTCCTGTCCTTTGGACTAGTTAGTAATAAGTCAAACAGTGCAAATTAAAAAAAAGAAACCTCAATGATGTCTGTGCATTGATAAAGAGGAATAAAATCCACAGGTTTGGTTCCTGCAGGGATTTGAACCAAGGACCCTTGTGCTGTAAAGCAAAAATGTTACCTCTTAGCTACAATGTAGCTGCTTACAATTCTACATAAACAGACCTTTCTTTGACTAGAGAGGAAAGGCCTGGTGATGTCATCCTGCTGGGTCACATGATATGCAATTCAAACAAATCACACACGCCTCCTTCTGAGCACACAGAGCTGAAGAGCTGGATTCAAGAGGTATGAAATGAGATTGTGGCAAAACCCCTTTAAGTTTTGCAACAGCCGGAAAGTGACGTATAATGTACGTGTATAGGAAAAAATTCCCCAGAATACCTTACATTTTTGATGGTCTTGCTGCTTCCTATTGATGGAACACCAACAAAGTCAAGTTGGATTCTAGAAAACTGCTACAAAGTCTGTGGATTATAGTATTCATATAGTCAAAGTTGTGCAACATTTATATATATATATTAATGCATAGATTTTTCCTGATTTCAATACCTCTGTTTGCTGTTTGTATGACAATTTATTTTTCTCATATTAGACAAATTGGAGAGAATTTGATTGTTCCTGGTGGAGTGAAAACCATCGAAGCCAATGGACGTATGGTTATTCCTGGTGGGATCGACGTCAACACATACCTCCAGAAGCCCTACTTGGGGATGACAACACTTGATGATTTCTACCAGGGAACTAAAGCTGCAGTGGCTGGAGGAACCACCATGATCAGTGAGTAGACAAGGAGGGCATGTGTGTGGGGTGTGGTGGTGAAATATTGTTACTGAAATTATCTGCTGTCGGCACCACTCATTAGGGAGAGGCACCATGGAGGTGTCTGCAGACTTATACACCATTAGTTGTTCCACTGAGATGAAAATTTATCCACAAAGTCCCATAGGAAACGAGCTGGACTCTGTAGTTCATCTCCCTATTAAGTAACATTAGCCTTTTAGAGCTTTGCCTAGAGCCTCTCACCTGGCCAACCAGTACTCTACTCTGCACTGATGAGGGACAAACACCATGAAACAGCTGTCTGCAGATGAATATCTAGTTGATATTAATCCCATTCACATTGCAAAGCTCAGTGAGAGAGATGTGACTTCAGGAACTTTACACCAAATAGGTGGTCTTGCATAGTCCTTGCTCATTTCCCATGAGTCTTTTTGAATACAGACAGACATCAGTCAGAAATGGACTGTATATTAGCAGGCAGTTCTCTCTATGCAGAGCCAGTTTTGCCATTGGGCACACTAAGCAGTTGCCAAGGAGCCCCACAAACATAGGGGCCCTAGGATGTGAATGGATTCCTGGGGCGGTGGTGCTTTTTAGCTGTTTTTCTATTCTTAGAATGTGCAAACAGTTAAAGGGAACCTGTCACATAGGTTATGTCCCCCTTGCTGAGAACACGCTAGGTAACAGACATGCTGTTCCCAGCACTGTGTCCCTTATTCTGTAAGATGCTGGAATTTTAAAGCATTTACCACTCAAATCTTATTCATGAGCAGGTGCTAGCCCCGCCCACAAAAGGCTAGACCCACCCATCTGGCACTTATTCACATGTTTCTACCTATTCATAGGTTTATCAGTTGTGGTTGGCGGGGCTAGCCTCGGGTGGGCGGAGTTTGAAAAAAACTGACTCTTTTCATGACTCTTTTCTTCCCTGAAAACTGCAGATTTGAGCATTAAATACTTGAAAACTGCTGCATCTTATAGAATAAGGGACACAGCGCTGGAAACAGCAGGTCTGACACTAGCTTGTGCTGTCATCATCCGGGGGGGGGGGCATAATCTATGTGACAGGTTCTCTTTAAGAATTTTGGTGGAGCAGGAAGCCATCGGCTCCCTGCCCTACTAGTTAGTCCTTTAGACTACAGACTGCCTACAAAAGGTTCCCATAATAAGTGGTGTGATGATATGGGCATGCTTTGGGGCTGGTAAAAGGCATGACCTCAAGTATGATGTCATGTATTTGGGCAGGGCCCACTGCAGTGCTATGCCCAGGGGCCCACAATATTCTTCAGACAGCTCTGTCTCTATTGAGCCTGTGCAAGTTGTCAGGTACATTTATCTGTATATAATATGGGTTGTTCAGCTTACTGATGCCATCCTGAAAAATGAATGGTGAAGTGTGATCTGTGTACTTACATGGGGCAAGTGGTAGGTAATGAGGCTCGGACATGACAACTATATTTTGCTCCTGTTCACACATGCCAACACGGCAACACACAGGGTACAAGGTGAATTTCAGTTAATTTTATCTATAATGTTGAGCAGTCTGCTAATTATTGTTGTGAAAGTTTACATGGAAAAGTTGCTTAATTTGCTTTAATTTGGCTGTGGTATCCTGTACCAGTCATTATTAATGAGATTAATACAAGGCCACGTGGATTTGCAAGTGCCCCCCCCCACACACTAAAACTGCAAAGCCAGTAATTATCAATGTTAATTGCTTGATAACGGGTGCACAGTTATTCCGAATGTTCACCTGCAAATCCACAAAGCCACTTATGAAGTTGATTGAAAATCCCTGGTGCGAGGTCCTGAAGCGATTCTTGGCTGCATCAATAGGTAAAAAGCTGGAAAGGAAACTGTGCTCATCCTGTGCAATAAATTGTAATGCTGCAGAATTAAAGGGGTTGTCTCACTACATTGATTCATTTTACCTCAGTCCTGTTTTCTTGGTTTCATTTTGAATCCATGGTCGTGTTTACTGGCTTCTACTAGGCTGCAGTAGAAGCCTGGTCCGTAGCTATAGCAACCAGTGCTGGCAGCCTATCAGAAGAGATCAAACAGGTCTGTAGCTATAGCAACCAGTGCTGGCAGCCTATCAGGAGAGATCAAACAGGTCTGTAGCTATAGCGACCTGAGGAGCTGATACAGCCCATACAAGAGGGGATATCTAGGAATAGGTAGGACACTGTTAATGGACATATATTGCAAAGTGACTTGTTTTTGCAAGATCTTTAACATAAAAAGCAATCCTTGTAGTGAGACAACCCTTTTAATGCTGCGGATTTAGCAGATTTAGTTACAAGGTGTTTTTTCATGAACATCCTGATGGGTAAATTTTTTTTAATGTATCTAAGTGTACCTGGAAAAATGCATGTAAAGCGTTTTATTAGCGGGATGTGCATTAGTGCGAAAAAGGTGCTGGACACAGTTTAGCTCTATTAGATGAGGCTGATTCATGACCTTTAAGTGCAGTAAAATCCATGTGAAGAAACAAATGAAATATGTGATACAGATCTGAATGTCTGCTGCGTATTTCATGGCGTATGTGAATCTTGCTGTAATATTCAATGTCAGCACATGTAACGGTTGCCGCATGTGGATGAGATTTGTAACCTCTTATCTAATTGTCTGGCGCTGTAATCCGTTGTGGATTTTGGGCCCTGGGTTTTCCGACTAAAATTTTCCCTATTTTTCCGTTTTTAATTCCTTGGAGGTTTTTGGGGAAAAAAAGGGGCCCAAATGATAGTGATACCCGTGGCGGGCCCCCAAGCATAAGTAAAAAAACCCCCCAAATTTGGAATTTTTGGGTTTTCTTTTTTTGGGAAAGGTTATAAAAAGTGAGAACCCGAGTTCTGTGATAAAAATGGGGTTTATAGAAAAGAGGGGGGAAGGAGCGGGACCCCCGTATATAGAATTTTTTATGTTTAGGGGAAGGAGGGGGCTCTATAATAAAAAATAGGGTTATATGATAGAGGAAGAAGTGAGCTCGGGGGTATATGGGGTTTTAATATGATAGAGGAGGAGCTGAGCTCGGTAAATATATGGGGTTATATGATAAAAGGGAGAGAAGCTGAGCTCAAATGTATATAGGGTTATATGATAAAAAGAAGAAGCTGAGCTCTGTGATATATGGTTATATGAAAGGGGAAAGAGGAGCTGACTCTGATATATGGGGTTATATGATGAGGAGGGGGCCTGAGCCGGGTGTTATATGGGGTTTTATGATAGAGGAGAGAAGCTGAGCCTGTGTTTTATATAGGGTTTTTGATAGGGGAGAGAAGTTTGGCACTGTGAAATTGGGGTTTTATAAAAGAGGAGAGACGCTGGGGCTCTTTTGATATATAGATTAAATATGATAGAAAAAGAGAATGAGCTCTGTGATATATGGGGTTAAATATGATAGAAGGGGGGGAGCTGACCCTCTGGGGAAAATTAGGGTTTTAAAAGGAGGGAGAAAACTGAGCTTGAAAAATAGATTTTAAAAAAAAGAGGAAGGGGAGCTGAGTTTCTGTGATTTATGGTTATATGTAGAGGAGAGGGTGGCTCGGTGAATATATAGGGTTAATGATAGGGGGGAAGGAGCTGAGCTCTGTGATTATGGGGTTAAATGATAGGGGAGAGGAGCAAAAACTCTGTGTTTATATGGGGTTTATAGAAAAGAGGAGAGGGGTGAGCTCTGTGAAAAAGGGTTATATGATAGGGGAGGAGCTGAGCTCTGTAAATATATAGGGTTATATGAAAGAGGAGAGGACAAGCTTGTGAAAAATATAGGGTTAAAATGATAAAAGAGGAAGCGAGTCTGTGATTTTATGGGGTTAAAAAGATGAGGAAAAGGAACTGCCCTCTTTTTGGTAAATGGGTTTAATGATAGAGGAGAGAACCCAAAAGCTCTGTTGAAAAATGGGTTTTTAAATAAAGAGGGGAGAAAGCTTGGAGCTCTTGATATTAGGGTTATATGATAAAGAGAAAAGGAGCTTTTTGATATTTTAGGGTTATATGAAAAGGGAGAGGAGCTGAGCTCTGATATTAAAGGTTATAAGTAGGGGGAAGAGGGATTTTGAGCTCTGGGGATAAAATGGGGTTAAAAATTTTCAGATGGGGCCACTTAAAAAGTTTCCCAAATTCAAAAGGTTTTTTCCGGCCCCTCACCGCCAACTTTCCCACCCCAGTCAATATTAGCACTAAAAACCTCTTTTTTCCGAAGGTATATTTTTTGGTGAAAAATAAAAATTTAAAACCCTAAAAAAAATGCTCATTTAAAAAATTTAACTAAAGGGCCCGTTTCCACTCTTTAGCGTGCTTCATAGAGTAATGACTTGCTGAGCCGGGGCCCTTTTTTAAAACCCTCCTTTCTAATGGGGCCCCGCCCAAATTAAATGCCCCAAATCCCCCTCCTTATTATAAATTTGGGGATCGTAACAATAAAAACCAACCCCTCAAATAAAAATACAAAAAATTCCCCTAATGAAATTCGCTTTTCCCCTTATTTTAAAAACCCTTTTTCCTTGAAGGACGCCAAATCATTTCCTTTTGGGTTGTGAACGGACGCTCATACAGAGGGCGCTTCCGCCCCCCCGCGTCTGGCAGGACATTTTCCGCATTGCGCGGGCCCGATTTAACTTTCCTTTGGGCGCGGGATAAAGGGGAAACGTCCCTTCCCCGCCCAAAGTTCCCAGTACTCTAAATTCAAACGGCCCCTTTGCGCCTCCAGCTCCTTTTAAAAAACAAATTTTCCCTTTTTTTTTTTTGTTTGTTGTTGTTTTTTTTGCCCCTACCCCTTTAAATTTTCAAAGGGGATTGAAATTTTACATTAGCTTTGCCCCTATTTAAGCCGTATGGATTTAATGTATTTAAATTTAAATATCCAAAGGGACTCTTTATTAACCAAAGCATAAAATCTTTTTGGGGACATTTTTTTTATGAAATCGAGGGGTTTGTATTTAAAGGCGTATTTTTTTATCGCTGTTGCTTTTTTGGGTATATCCCTTTGGGGAAAGACTGTAAAATTCTTTTTTCCCTTTTTAATACTAAAAAGGGTGGTTGTTCTTTTCTCTGTACAGTTTGGCCCGAGGTTTCCCTATGTATGTTTTCCCCCGTCCCCAAGAATAAAATATAAAACCAAAACTTGAATTCAAAAACAACGATGTTTCATTTTAAATTGCTCATTGGAATTGTAGAGAAAAACGTGCCCCCATTTTGCCCACCCCGAACTTTTTGAAAGGGGGGGAAAAACCCAATGGAACACTCCATTTTTCTGTTTTTCAGTAAATCTCCTCCTTTGAACCCTCAAATCCTATTGGTTCTGAAAGCGAAAGGGTACACTATTCTTCAAAATTGCTGGGTCTTCCCCACCCGATTGAAGGTCTCGTCGTAAATGTGATTTCAAAATTTGGAAACAGATGCAGGATTCCCCAATGGGGGGGCGAGAAACCCCCGGGAAGTCTTTGCATTGGGAAAAGAAAAAATTGGGAATAAAATTGTTTTTTTATTTGTGGGGTTTTGTCTCTTTAAAATTTTTTGGGTGACCCCATTCTTTTTGTGTCATGGGGAAGGGCTCTTTCATTGGGTTTGGATTAAATTTCCCTTTTAGTACTTTTCTGGATAAAAATGCTTTTAGGAAAATTTTGATTTTTTATATATTGCGTCTGAAATGCAGTTTTTTGCGTATCCCCCCCAAATTTCCCCAAGGGGTTCCTTGCGGGTCCTTTTTTTTAATGGCACTCGCAAAAAGCACATAAAATTTTTTAGAATCGATGGTTTTAAAAAAAATTTTAGAAAGCACTCTTATTTTGCAATAAAAATTGAAGGGCCGAAAATGTTTTTCTTTTTGGGTTTTTATTAAGTAAAAGTAATTCCCCAAAAAACTGGTTTGAGATATCCCCAGGAACCCATTCTGCCTTTCTTTTGTCCCATGCCAAATAAAAAAAAAGGGCATTTATGAACCTTTTTTAAATTAAAAAAATTTTTGGTCCTGAATTTGTTGAGATTGGGGTAACAAAAAGTCTCCCTCCCCAAAACCCTGAAAGGTTTTGGGCCCTTTTTTAAAAAAATCCCCAAAAATGGGGAAATGATCCCAAGTTGATAAATTAAAGGTCGGAACACTAGATGGTTGTTCTTTAAGGTTTTAAAGGAATACTTATAGAAAAAGAGAAAAAAAAAATGTTCCAGTTATCTCCCAGAAAAGAGAATTAACGGTAGTTTGAAATTTTCAGTGCCCCGTCGAGTATAAAGATATCCCGATGAAAATTAAAAGTAATCTACAAAAAAAGGGGAATTAAAATACTATAAAAAGAAAATATACAAACTAGGGGGATAAGGGAAAACTAAAATTTACACCTAACAATAACCACCAATGAGGCCCATGAAACATGAAACCAAGAGAATGAGGGGTTTGTGAACCCGGATCCACCCGGGGGCAGAGCCTTTAAAAAAAAACCCGTAGTTCGGAGGAAACAATCCCCCTAATAAAGCTAAATCCCTATTGCGTCTGTGGTTAAAAAAAAATTAACATAGTCTGGCTTTAAAAAATAAAAGTATTAAAAGCCCCTATTCAAACAGGAAACCAGATAGTTTAGAACATAAAGGGAATAAAAATCTAGGGGAAGAGTATAGAATTAGGAACAGAAATAGGACTTTATCTGCGGACTAAGAAAATTTAACTAGGCATGATGCGAGTATAGATTTCAAAAAAATTTCCCATCCAATTCTTGGTTTTAAAAAACCGTTTAAAGACTACATATAGGGTTTGGGTTTTTTCCCCCAAAAATTTAGAACGCTTGAAAAATATAGAAAAAAACCCCTTTAACCCCCAAATAGCTATAGGGCCGGTTTGGGAGATCCTTCTATTTTAAATTTTAGTACAAAAGCCCCAAACTAAACCAATTTACAACATTATTTTTTAGGCCTGAACCCTACATTAAACATCCACATAAGAGCAGAGGAAACCCTCATCCCCCCACTAACCCAGGGGGGTTCGGGTAAAAAAAAAGGAAATTTAACAAAAAAAAAATGCCGGGGCTTTTTTTGGAGCGGGGAAAGCCTTAGCAAATTGGGGGCCCCAAAAAAAAACCAAATGGGAAAATAAAGTGAATCATAACCCCTTTTAAAAAATTTTCAATCTATCAAGTTTAAAATTATCTGAAATTGAAACTATTTTTTTAAATTAAAAAAAGGGGACAAAATTTTTCCCCTGATAAAGCTATATTCCTTAAACGGTTTTTAAAAAACCCCCTTCACCGAAAATCGGGGTAGGGCATACGCCCCAAGCGGGAAGTGATTTCCCCCGAAAATGGAGTATGCATACGCCCTGGCGATCGCGCGGGTTTTGGGGCGGGGCCACGCGCGATCGCGGCGGGAAAACCCAAAGGGGAAAAATTTTCCCCGCTGGTTTTCATCCCCATCACCCCCCCCCCGGGGGAGCCCCCGGTTCCGGGGGAAGGAAAAACGCAACATTACCGGCACCCTGTCAGGGCCGCGTTTAAAGGGTTTGCCGCAGGCGGAGGGTACCCCTCCCCTTCCTACAATCGGGGGAAGGAAACCCGGCAGAAAATGCCCCTCCGTCCCCTACCAGACTCCCCCGGATCTGTCTGAATGCTTTCCGGGTATTTCGGGGTGACGTCACCAGGGCCCACAAGAAATTGGGGGGCATGGTTTTCACAATTTTGGCCAGGGGGCGCCTATGCACAGCAGTAAGCTGTGCACAGATCCCCCTCTTCAAACAGAAAATCTAATAATTGTTTTCCCCCCCAGTGGGGTTTGGGAAAGTTACAAATCCTCATTGGGGAAAATTTAAAAAAAATTTAGAAAAAGTAAAAAAAAAAAAGAAAAAAAAAAACAAAAAAAAAAAAAACAAAAAAAAAAAATTAAAACACATAAAACCCCCCTTTTCCCCTTTAAAAAAAACCCCTTAACCCGCCCCAAAAAAAAATAATAAAAAAATTTAAAATAAAAAATTTTTGGGTTTGGGCCGGGGTGCGTAACAAACCCACCCTAAAAAATTTGTATGTAAAACCCTTAAAGGTAAACCCGTAAAAAACAAAACAAAAAACAATCACGGGAATTGCGTTTTTTTGTTCCCACCGGCAGCACTTTTAAATGGAATAAAAAAGCAAATCAAAAAACTAAATATAAATGCCAAAAAGTTGTACCAATTGAAACTTTTCATTTTCCACCCCCAAAAAAAAAAAAATTTCTTACACTTTCCCTGTATACGGAAAAATAAAAAAGTTGGGTTCCTCAAAAGACAGCAAATGCAAAAATTTTTATTTAAAACACAATAAAAAAATTTTTTTTTTTTAAAGGCCCAAATTAAAAAAAAACATAAAAATGGGTATCCCCGAAATCGTATCGACCCCCCCCTGAGGAAAAAGCTAAGGGTCAAGGGATAAGGCACGGTGAGTGCTGTGAAAAAAAAAAAATAAAAAAAAACTACTGGGTTTGCAGTATTTTTTTCCCCCCTGCCTCCTTAAAAAAAAAACGGTTTTAAAAAACTGTAAAAAAGGTCTGGTCCCCCCAAAAATGAAAAAAAAATAAAACGAAAAATCCCCCCGCAAAAAAAAACAAAAAGTCCCTACCCCAGCTCCTTTCCCAACAAAAAAAAATAAAAAAGGGTTTATGGCTTTTCCGGGATTTAAGGGCAAAGGGCAAAAAAAACGTGTTTTTCCTTTTTGAAAAAAAAATGTTTTTTATTGTGAAAAAAGCATTTTAAAACATAAAAAAAAATAAAAAATTTGGGAAGGGGTTTGTAATGTAATAAACCTGCTTGAAATAAAAAGCATGTCAGTTTTAGGGCAGGGTGCCCGGCGTTAAAAATAAAAAAAAAAAAAAAACTACCAGGAAAGGTTGTATTTTGTTCAAAATGCCTCAAAAAAAACCTTTAATAAAAATTTAATAAAAAAGCGTCTTTTGCCCCCCATAATTTTTTCTAAAAAAAACGTCAACTCATCCCCCAAAAAAAAAAAGGCCCCAAAATTTGGGCTCCGTTACAAAAAACTGAAAACGTTTATGGCAATCAGAACAGGACAAAAAAAAAACCCCAAATTTTTTTTATAAAACCTATTTCTATTGTGAAAAAAATTTAATAAAACATAAAAAAAAAACTATAAAAAAATTTTTTTATTGCAATTGTCCCCAAACCCCCCAAGTAAAATATCCTGCCCCAATTTATACGGGGAAAGGGGGGTCACTAAAAAAATTTACCCCAAAAAAAAATTTGGTGGAATTGCTTTTTTCCCCTCATTTTCTTTAACCCCAATGAAAAAAAAAAAAAACTTTGGAACACCTTTTGCACCCAAAATGTACAATAAAACCCCAAATTTGGATTTTATGAGGCGGGGGCTAAATTTCCAAAAAGGGGGGGTTTGGAATTTTCGGGGAAGGTTTCACCTTTTCTGGTTTTTTGGGGGTTTTTTTGTAAATGCGACAGGGGGCCCCCCCAAAAAATTTTCGTTCCAAAATCCAAGTAACACTCCCTCCCCTTAAAAACCCCCTTTGCCATGCCCCCAAAAACAGCAGATTAAAACCCACATTGTAGGGTTTGCTGAATTGGAAAAAAATTTCCCGGAAACAAGGTTTTGGGTTTTTTTTTTTTTTTTTTTTTTTTTTTTTTTTTTTTTTTACGCCCAGGGATGCCTTTTAAAAATTAAAAAAATTTTTCAGCTAAAATTGCAGATTATTGGAAAAAAAATGTTTTTTAAAACATTTTTTCAAAAAGCCTAACGCTAAAAATTTTTTTAACAAACCTTGTGGGGTGATATGCTAAACTACCCCCCTGGAAATTTTCCCTTTAAGGGGGGTAATTTTAAAATTTTGGGGTTTTTTTAAAGGGGATTTTAAAATTTTTTTTTTAAAGGCCCTTGGGGGTTGTCCCCCCCCGCAAAAATGAAAGGGCCCCTTTTAAATAAAATGGGAAAAATTGAAAATGAAAACCCCTCCCAGAGCCCATGGTCCCCCTCCTATTCTGGGGCTTTTTGGTTAAACCCAAAATAATGCATGGGGGCCCACATAGGGGAATATTTTTAAAAAACGGCAAATTTTGGGGGAATAATTTTAAATTTCATTTCCCTGTCCCCTTTCCCGTTTTCCTTTTTAATAATGCAAAAAAAATTAAAAAAATCTGCAAAAAAAAGTAAAATTTAAAACCCTTTCATTCCCATTTGCTTTAATTCCTGTGAAACACTAAGGGGTTTAAATTTTAAATTTCCCTTTAAATGCGGTTTTGAATTTTTTAAAAGGGGGTGTGTTTTTAGATTAGGTCTTTTTATTGGGGGAAATCTAATTTTAAAAGGCCCCACAAATTTCACGTTAAAAATGGAGGGGGTCCCTAAAAAATGTGCCCTTGCAAATTTTGTTAAAATTTGAAAATTATACAAAATTTTCTAACCCCCAAAGTCGTAAAAAAAAAAAAGAAGTTTAAAAAATTAGGGCCCAAACACAGCAGAATAGGGTTAGATGCTAGTTAAAAAACTATTTTGAGTGGAATAACTATCGTCTTACATGCAAAAAATTTTTAAAAGTTTAAAAATTGGAAAAATTTTTAAAATTTTTTTAAACGATTTTTTTTTTTTATTTTTCACAAATAAACAAGCTTTTTTTTTGGGGGCCCAAAAATTTTCCCTTTACAAATTTTAAAAGAAAAATGTTTAACGGGTAAAAAAACATAAAAAAAAAAAAAAAATTTTCGGGAATAAACAGGGATATTAAAAGGGGTCAAAAAGTTATTCCCCACAAAAAAGTGACACATAAACAGATTTCAAAAATGGGGTTTCGTCAGAGAGGGCCCAAAACGGGCCCTTCCGGGGGTTTTAAGGGGGTTTTAAAGACCCTTAAATTTATTTTATCAAAAATTGACATTACATCACCTTTTTTTATTATACAAAAAAAAACAAACCAATATTACAAAATTAAAATTTGGGAGCAAAAGGAGGAGACACAGAACCCAAAAACCTAAAAAAAACCCAATTTTTAAAAAATTGGGAAGTCCACCTTTTTAACCCATATGGGCCCTCAGGGAAATTTAATCTAGGGGTCTTCAACCCAATTAAGTGTTTGGAGGACCTTAGAAAATTAAAAAAATAAACCCCTAAAAGGGGGAAAATTTATCCAAAAGGGCAAAAAAAAAGCTAAAAAGGGTTTCAAATGGTTTAATAGAGAAAATCTCTACGCAATCCCAGATAAGGGGGGTTAGTTGTGATTCGAATACTAAAAAATTTCCGGGGGGGGAAAGGCATTCAAAAATTTAAAAAAAACCCCCCATTTATTAGGGTTTATTGTGGAGGAAAAAGGTAAAAGGGCGGGGAACTTCAGGAAAAATTATTTTGAACTTTTTGAATTGTTTCATTGGAATCAGGGGACATAGAGTCCAGAGAGAAAAATGCCCTCTTTATTAAAAAACCCACAATCCCTTTCCCTTCACCACCTCCCGAAGGTCCAACAAAGACCAAACCAATCCTCCTGGAGACCGATTGTCTCGGGAATTTGGTTCATCTTTATCTAATTTGTCGAAATATATTGATTACATCTACAGCCCTATGTGGTCCAATTAAAAAGTCATCTGAAGGATTCGGAGCAGGTCATTTAGGGAGGTGGTGGGGATGCAATGGGATGAGTCATAATCTTTTCCTGACCATGGACATCACGGCGCTGTATTCCAATACAAGACAGACTTGGGGATACAGGCCTTTTGGATCATATCTTGAAATGACAGTGCAGTGAATGAGGACAAAAGGAATTTTTTGTTAGAGTGCTTAGAAATAATCCTCAAGAATAATTATTTTAAATACGTGACCTCCACTCCCAAATCAGCAGGTTGGCACGGCGATGGGGACCAGGGTTGCCCATCGCGGCCACCTGTTCATGGGTGCGTTCGAGGAGACATTTGTATACTCCAATCTCAACAAATTCAGGACCAATATTGTTTATTTCAAAAGGTTCATAAATGACCTTATTTTTATTTGGCATGGGACAAAAGAAGAGGCAGATAGGTTCCTGAGATATCTCACACCAATTTTTGGGGAATTACATTTACATCTAATATAAACGCAAAAGAAATACAGTTTTTCGGGACCTTCAATTATATTGCGAAAATGAAAAGAGTTCTTTCTAAAACTTTTTTTAAACCAGTCGATTCTAACAACTATGTGCATTTTGCGTAGACCATTATAAAAAATGGACCCGCAACGTACCCTTGGCATTCCGATGGGTACGCAAAAACTGCACTTCAGACGCAATATATAAAGATGAATATATAAAGATCAAGCAGAAATTCTAAAGAGCAGATTTATCCAGAAAAGGTACCCAAAGAAATTAATCCAGAACGCCAATGAGAGAGCCCTTGCCAGGGACACAAAAAGAATGTGTCACCCAGAAATTTAAAGAGACGACACACAAATATAAAAACAATTTTATTACCACTTTTTCTTCCCAATGCAAAGACTTACACGGGATTCTCGCCAAACATTGGGGAATCCTGCTATCTGATCCAATATTGAAATCACACTACGACGAGACCTTCAATCGCGATCGAAGAGCCAAAAAATTTGAAGAATAGTGTAGCGCCATCGCGTCAGAGACCAATAAAGATTGGTGGTTCAAATGAGGAGAACACTGAAAAAACAGAAAAAATGGAGTGTTCCCATTCGGGTTTCCCACTTGCAAATTGCGGGATGTTGCAAGTGGGGACCTTTCTTTCTAAAATTTCCCAATGAGTCATTTGAAATGAAACATCGCTTGTCGTGCAATTCAAGTTTTGTTATATATTTGATTACATGTGACGTGGAAAACAGTACATAGGGAAAAACCTCGACCAAACTGTCACAGAGAATGAACAACCACCGTTTCAGTATTAAAAAGGGAAACAGATTGTACAGTCTTCCCAAGGCATATACAAGAACCCACACAGCGTAAAAAATACAGCCTTAACACTACAACCCATCGATTCATAAAGGAAAATGTCCCAAATAGATTTCGGGCTTTTGGTTAATAAAGAGTCATTCTGGATTTTTTTTAAATTAAATACATTAAATCCATACGGCTTAAATGGGGGTGCAAGAGCTAATGTATTAGCAATCCAGTTTAGAATAAAGTTTAGGAGCAAACAATAACAACAACAAAAAAAAAGGCAAAATAGTGGTTTAAATGTGTGCCGGAGGCGCAATGTGCCGTTTGAATTTAGAGTACTGGTAACTTTCGGCGGAAGCACGTCCCGTTGATTTATGCGCAATGGAAAGTTAAGTCGGGCATGCGCAATGCGAACTTTCCACTGCCGGACGCGGGCGGGCGGAAGCGCCTCTGTAATGAGACGTCTCTGTTCACAACCTGAACAGAGACGTGATTTGGCGTCCTTCAGTAGGAAAGGATTTTAACATAAGGTAACAGCGAATTTCATTAGGGAATATACTGTATTTGTATTTGAGGTGTTGGTTTATATTGGTTACGATACACAATTGATAAGTATGGAGGAGGAGTGGAGGTCATTTAATTGGGACGGCCTATTAGAATAGGAGGGTTATATAAAGCACTGGCTCAGCAAGTCATTACTCCTGATGAAGCACGCTAGAAGCGTGGGAAACGCGTTTAGTTATTTTTAAGTGAGCATTTTTTAATTGTTTTAAATGTATTTTATGCGCAATAAATATACCTTCGAAAATAGAGGTATAGTGCGTAATATTGACTGAGGTGGTACGTTGGCGGCTGAGCGCTGGGATCCTTTGAATTTGGCAGCTTTTCAAAGCTGGCACATCTGAGTATATAACCCTTGGACCCCCTTGTGCGGAAGACAAGTGTATCAATGTGGCCAGCGGCTCCGCGATTGGAATTATTTCCTATATATGAGTTATACTATTATAGAAAATTTTCGTTCAGGTGAGCAGCCTGATGCTATAAAATTTTATTATATTTTTATTTATAATACCGCACATTTGTGTGCCCTTTTCTTCTCCCCTCCCTCTTCTGTTTTTCCCCTCTCTAAGGGTTAAACTGCACAAGATCTACCTATATATGGTTATATGATAGATGAGAGGAACTGAGCTCTGTGATATATAGGGTTATTTGATAGAGGAGTGAAGCTGAGCTCTGTGGTATATAGGTTTAAATGATATAGGAGAGAAGCTGAGATATGTGATATACAGTATATGGTTATATGATAGAGGAGAGAAGCTTAGCTTTGTGATACAAAAGGTTATATGATAGAAGAGAGATGCTGAGCTCTGTATAAATAGGGTTATATGATAGAGGGGGAGAAGCTGAGCTCTGTGATAAAGGATTATATGATAAGGGATAGAAGTGAGCTCTGTGATATAAAAGGATTTATGATAGAGGAGAGGAGCTGAAACCTGTGATAAAAATAGGGTTGTATGATAGGGAGAGAAGCTGAGCTCTGTGATATATAGGGTTATAAGATAGAGGAGAGGAAACTGAGCTCTGATATATAGGGTTATATGATAGAGGGAGAAAAGCTGAGCTCTGTGATAAAATAGGGTTATATAATAGGGGGGAGAGAAGCTGAGCTCTGTGATATAAGGGTTTATGATAGCGAGAGAAGCAGCTCTGTGATAATTTTGGGTTTTAAAGATAGAGGAGAGAAGCTGACTCTGTGTTAAAGGGTTATATATAGAGGGGGGAAAGCAGCTCTGTGATATATAGGGTTATATGATAGAAGAGAGAAGCTCACTCGTGATATATAGGATAAAATTTATAGAGGAAGAAGCGAGCTCTTTGAATATAGGGTTTTATGATAGAGGGAGAGAAGCGGCTTGTGATAATGGTTAATATAGGGAGAGGACTTTATCTTGTGTATATTTGGGTTTTAAAGATAGAGGAAGGAGCTGATCTGTGATATATGGGTTATATGATAGGGGAAATATCATATTTGCTCTCAAAGGTCAATAAAAACCCACCGACAGTTAATTAAAATTTTTTTGGGCTGAAAACTGAAAAAATGTAAAGGACATGTAATGTCCATGTTCCCTTATTTTATAATTTTTGACCCTTGTAACAGTACCTCCTTTTTTTTTTTTGCACCATGCCTCATGTTTTAAAGTCGGAAACTTTTTTGTTTTCAGGGAAAATATATAAAAACAAGGTAACCTGTTTTACAAAATTTCCTAGCCTTTGCACAAGCAAGGTGTGATAATATGTCTTCTTCTTCTAGTTGACCATGTGGTTCCTGACCCGGATCAAAATTTTGGTCTTTGAAAAGTGGCCGAGGTGGTGATACCAAAATCCTGGTGATTACTCCCCCCTTTTGGGACATACCAGCTGGTATGAGGGGGACCGGGGGGAGCGGACTTCGATACAAGACAAAGGTGAGTTCCGACAGTATATAGTGATTCCCCCTTAGATTTAGCAAAGGGGGACTGACAGGGTGCCGAGCGCCTGCTGTGGTTTTACCCAAAAAAAAAATCTACGGGTTTAGTTCTCATACTTTTTTAAATATTTTCGCCCCAGAGCAGATCGCTAAATCAGACCCCGACCAGACCCAAAAATTATTTAACCCCTGAACTTCATTAATACAGACTCCAGTTTTTTAATACTACAGGCCAGACTCCTAAACTAATGCAAAACCAGGCTGGAAAATTTGGACTCTAAAACAAAATTTTTTTAACCCTAACAGATCCCAAACCTAGTTAAAGGACCTCTCTCTTTTCTTTTTTTTCCCCCCTTATTTCTTTAAAGAAATTATTTTAGGTCACTGTAGCCCAAAAATTTTTGCTATCCTGCCCTTTATTTTAATTTTTTGGGGAAAATTATTTGTTTAAAAACCCGCTCCTTTATTTGACCTTTTTTTAGCTGTTGAAAAGGGGGATTCCAGGCGAGAACCCCATTGTGCAAAAAGGCCTTCCAAGGGCACAACCTTTTCTTTTTCACTTCTGAGTTCAAACCCAAGGTGTTTTGGGGCATTATCGCTCGGTGCTTTTTTTTTTCTGGGTTTTTAACCCAAAAAAAAACAAAAAGTTCCAAAAAAAAAAAAAAAACCCATCCCCCCGTCCTGTCAAGGGTAAAGAGAAAAAAAAAAAAAACCCCAAAAAAGATTTGGTTTTTTCCCAGGTTTTTACTTTTGGGCCCCCTTGTGCTTTGGTTTGGGGGGGGATTTTAAAAATTACCTTGAGCCACAAAAAAAATGAGCTACTTAAAAAATTTTACACTAAACAACCTTTCTTTGACTAAGAAGGAAAGGGTGGTGTGTCATTCCCGCTGGGGCACATAATCAATTTAAACAAAACACACACCCCCCCCTTTTGAGAACAAAGGAAGAGTTTTGGATGCAGGGGTATGAAATGAGATTGTGGCAAAACCCCTTTAAGGGAATGCAAAGATGGGCAGCTAGTTCTCCCCAATCTTTTCTGGGGGAAGCTCCAAAACCAGGACAAGTGCTGCTAAGGGTTGAGAGCCAATACCCCAAATCTGGGTCAAAACCCCTTTAAACCTTGGTCTGGCTTTTTCGCAGGTCCATAATAAAAAGGGATTGTAGACCAAACCCCCAGTTGGCCGGCCCAAAATTTACCCTGGCGGTGTTCTTCTGCAGGTCTACAACAGGCAGTGTGAGCCAATACCACAACGGCAGGCACCAACCCCTTTACCCTGGTCTTTTCTTCGCAGGTCATACATCGGGCGTGTAGAGCCCAAAACCCACAAGTCTGGCTCAGGCACCCCCTTTACCCTGGTTGGCTTTCTTCTGCAGGTCTACATACAGGGCAGTTAGAGCCAATACCCCAAGTTGGGTTTAGGGACCCCCTTTTCCCCGGGCTGGCTGTTCTTCCAGGTCATACATAAAGGGGATGTAAAACCAAAACCACAAGTTGGCTCAGGGACCACCTTTACCCCCGGGTTTGGGTTTTTTCTTCTGCAGGTCAAACATACAGGGCAGTTGAGCCAATACCAAAGTCCCCGGTCAGGGACCCCCTTTCCCCCGGTTTTGGCTTTTTCTTGCAGGTATACAACAGGGCAGGTAGAGCCCAATACCACAATTTTGGCTAGGCACCACCCTTTTCCGGTCTGGCTGTTTTTCTGCGGTAACATAAGGCCGGGTAGAGCCAATACCCCCAAATCTGGCCAGGACCACCTTTCCCTTTGGGTTGGGTGTTCTTCTCAGGGATACATACAGGGAGTGTAGGCCAATACCACAATCTGGGTCAGGGACCACCTTTACCCTGGTTGGCTTTCTAACTGTTTGCGCCCCCGGTTTTTGGGTCAAAAAATCATAAATTTATCTAATTTTAAGATGCGGTGTGAGACCCTAGGAGCCCTAATTTTGGGGGCCTTTTTAAAAAGGGACTTCAACTGGGGCCAAAAGGTTTTGGAGTCCCAATTTTTCATACATTTTTTTTTTTGTCTCAAAGTACACCAGGAAAACTGGCGCAGCCCCGTTCTTTTTAACTTTGTTCCCAAAAAAATCTTTAGGGGAAGTGAAATTGGATCCTTTCTGTGTCCCGCGCCATGTGGATTGGGAAAGGGTCAAAAAAGGGGAAAATAAATTGATGCCCTCAAAAAGGATGTGTTCAATTCACATTCTACAGTTCAAAGCAGGAGGCCTGGATGATGAAGGGCAATGCGAGGGTCTTACTGCTGAGTCCTAGGAAAAATTCCCTATTGAAGATACACCCAACAGACAGATTTCAACATCACATGTCCCCAAACCAGCAATCAGCAAAAATTTCTCCTTTTTTGAATTTTTCACATGCGGGTGTAAAAAAATATAACGGTAAACACTAACCCAAGGAAAAGGTTTCGAAACGCGTTTCGTTACCACTATTTTTTTTTGTATCAGCTTATGTGAGGATTACAAAATGGGAATTTTTTTACTGATCTGCTGGTGCGATACTGTGCATGTTGAAGCAATTCATTAAAAAAACCATGGCCCCAAGATCCGTCGGGGAAAAGTAAAAGGTTTAATGGGACTTTTTAGCGATCCAGCTGAATTTTGGGTGACCCCCTTTAAAGTCTTTTTAATCTTTGTCCAGATACATTATAATTATTTGGATTGGACTGAAAAATCTTGTTTTGGGGTTTTTCACACGCTTTTTTTGAAGGTGAATTTACACTTCAAAGTCTGTTTTAAAAAAAAACACCGGGTTTTAAGGCGTATTGTAAGTGTAAAATTCTTGCAGGTATTTTTTAAAATAACAATAAAAAAGACATAGTAAATGAATGTTATATATTTTAAATTTTTAATATAAAATTTAAAATATATATTTACGTGTAATCAGAGTGGTAAATATAGAAAAGTATATTTTTTTTTTTTTTTGTGACCATGCCAGTCAGAATGAAGGGGCCATCAGGCAATCCCGATATTGCTGCACTATCAGAGCTACAGAAGGGAAGTAAGAGAGTAATGTACACTGGGGCACTCTAAAAAAAAAAAATAGAAAAACAACAACCACCCATTTAAAAAAAATAAATAAATCCAAATAAAAATCACTCATGGCTCGTTAATATGTGAAAACAAAAGTTTTGATGGCAGTGTCCATTTGACAAAATACCGTAACCTCAGTGTTTGCCTTATGCCTGATAGTGGTTGCAGGGCTATAAAGTGCAGGGTGGCACTTGAAAGGAGGATCAGGTTACTATGGGCAAAACTTTCTGTTTGGGGTTCTGTCGGGTACATTGAATGACTTCCTGTCAAATTGAACACTGAGTGCCGGCATGAAGAAATGACTCCAAACACAGAGAGCTGTATGAGTTCCCTTCTCGTGTAAAGCAGGCCCAGAAGAGAGAGACTTTATTACATACAATGGATTTGTACAAAAAAACTGCCTCAGGGCAGTAGGTTTAAGTTCTTTGTTTCTTGTGCTAGTCATTCAGGAATGGGCACTAGTTGATTGGTTTCTCTCCAGACATGATTTCCACCCAGTTCCATGCTGGCACATAGTGGGGAGTGGTCAGGCAAGCTGGCGCCTTTCTTGGAGTATTGTGCTTGTTTCTCAGCTAAGCTTATATGTGTGTTTTTGCACCACAAAACTTCATTAACAAAAGCATTTGAAAAATATATATGTTTACCCTCACAATCCCCCCTAAAAAAATATTAACTCTGACTGGAGTTGTTTCACATTGTTTCTTCCCCTAATCTAAAATCACCTTTGCTGATAAAAGCTGGGGCGGGGAAAAGTGATGTGGATGCTTCACCACGGTTTGACGGATGACGCACTCCTATGGGAGTGCTCACACACACCTTTGTAGTTGGGCTTTCCCAGCCCTGACAGACCCTACTCTTTCCTTTCTAATCATCTGGATCCTAATCTTGGTCACGCCCTTTAATTCATTGTTGCTAGTGCAGGAAAACAACAATTGGCCACGGTTATAAGGCTGGAAAACAAAAATTTAAAAAATCTAAAAGACGTTCTCTCTTAAATCTTCTTGTAGACTGTAACCACAACATGCGTATAATGCAGGATAAGTGCAGGGGTTTATTGTGCCCTGCACTACCTGGTGATAAAACACATAGCTTGTCACTCCATCTTGATGATATAGGATTTGGAAAAGGAGTGCCAGGACATCAGAGCCCCTTGGCTGTATCATTGCTGGTGCAAACGGGCCGCGGTCAGTGATCAGGTGCATCGGTGCAGACATGGGCAATCAACACTGGCGCTGGCGTGGCGACTTGTGCGACATGGCGATCAACTCTGGCGCAGACTTGCGCGGTACGGTTTCAATGCATCAAGCTCCGCTTTGCGATATCCTTTTTTGGTCTGGTGGCAGCTCCTGCACCTTTGTTATCCCTCATCTTGGTCTTAGGGATTCCTGGCCCATTGGGCATACATAAAGATGAACTTTGAAAAAAAATTCTGAATCCTTGCAGGTAATAATTGTCCTGTTTAGTACGTGTGGCTGTGGCGGGGGTGGGAGTGGACATGGCACTGTAACTTGTTTATTCTCAATCACATATACTCAGTCACAGAAGAGCAGTAGAATAATCTGCTTCTCTCCAGTTTGATCTTCAAAATCCCTGCAGTGAATGAATGTCAGTAATAAAAAAATAAAACTAATTAAAAAAAAAATGATAACTCATGCCCGTATTGCCTTTGAAGCTTTCTGACACAGCAGAATGTGTAATTCAGAATAAATAGAAAAGTCTCATCACATGACAATCTAACTACTATGTAAATACAAATTTCTATAAAGCATTATAAATAAACACAAATTAAATCAAAAAACAATCTTTCATCCTTCTTCTCATCTTGTAGCGCGCAACATATCAAAACATTCTCTTAGTAAAAATTTATAACATAGCTCTTATCCTTGTTTCTTATTTGTGTGATGCAATATATATTATTTCACATAATTCATGATTTTATTTCACCATTACAAATTAATCTTTTTTGGCCCTAAGCTGCCCCTCATCAGATCTACCTTTCATAAAAACCCTTCTCAATTCTTTCTATGTCATTATTAAAACATATACACTGTTAACTGTTGTTGCATCTTCCAATGGCTCATGTGGCTTTTTAATAGAAAGGAATTAACTATAACCTTATTCATATTAATAAACTTTTGCCTTAGTCACCCTATTGTTCTTTATCTCACTGCTTTTGCTAGGTAACATGTTGTTGTGGTATTGTGTACCATTTGACTCAACCATATTGCAATAAGGATTCATGAATAGGGATTTACAAAAACATACAAACATTAATCATAACACAAAACAAGGACAATGACCCAATTCATGCAATTGCACATTCTTCTCTCAAAAAAGAAAAAATTTTAACTCTTATAGATGGAGCTCCAAACAACAAGGAGAAAAAATAAAACAAAATGATTTTCTATAATGACTGCGCGTAGTTTTTACTCTGGTTCTGAACAAAAAAACCTGTACTAAAAGTAATAGGAGTGGTAGTACTACCAAAAATAATCAAAACAAAAAAACCCAAAAACTCAAAGTTATCTTTATATAACACGGGGACTTATTTTTTATTTTTAAAATTGATGTCACTGAGGTCTTTCATGAGATCTCGATCACTAGAAATCTCTCTTTAACTCGCTGCAAATAAACAGACAATTTGACTCTCATCCCCAGCCAGACATTTGAGGAAAGCTTAATTAGGTGTGCACCATCTAGTATTTATTTTGAAAAACGTAAGCCATAGGTGCACACTGAAAAGGCAATAGCTATAAAATCTAATACATATATCAGTGGCACACTAAAAACTAGTTAGAACATCAAGGTATTAGGGAATATGGAAATGCATTACTGCTAAGGAAAATTATTTTTGAAAAACATGGGGCTCTTAGTTTTACAGTTTTTGATCAAAGATTGTATTAAAGCTCCACCTCCCAATAGCGGTCAAGGGGATCCCAGAACGGTGAGTCCTTAACCAATAACATGTTACTCACTAGAGTTCCTATTCAGTCTGGACTCCTAGTGAGGTAACATGTTAGTGGTTAGAGGGACTCACCTGTTCTGGGATCCCTTGACAGGCTATTGGGAGTGAGATTAATACAATCTTTGATCAAAAACTGTAAATAAGAGTCCCAGGTTTTTCATTTATTTTCCTTAGCAGTAATGCATTTTCCTTTATTCCTATATACCTTGATGTTTCTTACTTAGTTTTAGTGTTGCCCAATCGAATATATGTATTAGACAATTTGGAAGAAAGGGAATAAAAAAATAATTTATTGAAGGAGTCCATTCTTGATCTGCTGGGAAACTGGAACTGGGCTTATAGCATAAAAAAAAACAACAACTCTGAAACAAAGGTTAAAAAAAAATGTTGCACACCAATAATGAGCTCTGTAAATACACGTGGGATTTTTTTCTGTCATCTAGTTGTAACCCAATTTATAAAGACGTCTAACTCAATATGTTACTCCTAAAATAAGCACAGCAAGTAGTGATTATATAAGCCAGTAACATTTACCTATATTCAGTTCATTTAAAAATATGCAACAATGTAACTACATATCCCTCGCAATAAAGGAGTGTTCTCATATAATGACCCTGCACATGCAGAAATATAAATTATACAATATGATGGCAAAACTTATAACAAATCTATACTGTATCCTTCCTTGGTTTCTAACAGAAAACCTAAGGTTGATCACCTCGGACACAACTATCCCGCTTTCGCACTCTCTTATGTTAAAGCCTTAGGGGCGTAAGGGTCAAGGATCTGATGATCTCATCAGGTGATGGGGCATGTCGACTGGAGTTGTGGTGAGGGAGAGCAGGTAGTGGGAGGGGGACAGAGGCACATGGAAAATGTTTTGGTACTGGAAGGATGCATGGGATTTGGACTTCTCTGCCACATGCAACAACAATACTCAGCCCAAGCTACAGATTTCAATAAGGGAAAAAGTAGACTTGCGTGTTTCAGTGAAGGTGATCAGTTCTTCCCGTTTTGGACAGTCCGATGTTTAAGTCACTGCGTGGTCATCGTCAGTTCCCCCAAGGAAATGCGTCCCGTCTGGTACGCCCCACGTTGGGTGCCAAATGTTGGGGTTCAGGGGTACACTGCTTGATACTGCTGTCCAAATTGAACACTGAGTGCCGGCTGAAGAAATGACAGACCAAAAATACATGAGAAGCTGGTATGAGTTCCTTCTCGAGTGTAAAGCAGGCCTAGAAGGAGAGAGACTTTATTACAATGACAATGGATTTTTTTGTTGCAGTCTTCGGAATTGTGGCATTGTTGATTGGTTCTCCAGGATATGGTCATGATTTTCCACCCAGTTCCATGCTGGCACATGTGGGTGTGGTATCCAGAAGCGGGGCCATCTTGAAGTTCTGTGCTGTTCAGCTATAGCTTATATGTGTATAATGTTTTTGCACCACAAACTTCTTACAAGAAAGGCATTAGAAAAATATATATATGTTTACCTCACACTCATTTTTTTTCTTTGTTGCACTAATTTTGATGAATCTTTACATATGAGTGCTGGGGACCTGCAAACGAAAGGATTGTAAAGTAATTGTCTCAGCAGCACTTCTCTTGGATAAAAAGTGTAGTACAATGGTCTCTACAACAGGGTGGGGGGACCCAGTGTGGTGTGGTCCTTGTTTGGCAACTGCATGAACTCATCCAGGTGTTCGTAGCATCCACCAGGAATATGTATTTGGATCTAAAGATTATATTACACATTACAATGGAATATTCCTATTCTCAGTAGAGGTCTCCTTTAAAACAGTCTTAATGGTTCTGCCCATCTCAGGTGACCTTACAATCCTTTATTCCTTTTTTTACAGGTGTCAGTTAATTACAGGTGTAATTGGGACTTTTACAAAAGAATCTATACCAAATGTCAGACAGCCAGGTACTGTCGTACTTCAGTTTACAATGCATTGTATTAAATGTACAGAATTTTTGGTGAAATAGTAGATGGTTTTACTATAATAATGCATATTTTGTGAAACCTTGTGTTACTGTGGGGAGTAAATATGACCTAGGCCTGTTGAAAAAGATGCTTTTACCTGAAACAACGCCCACATTCTTCTATCGACTGGTGTTGGTATTGTAAGCTCAAGTCTTATTCAGGTAAATTGGCCGAAGCTTTGCAATACCAAACACAGTCTGCGGACAGTGTAGTGAGCGCTGTATAATTGGGAAACTTAGTTTTAGACTCTGTAATCCCTAGAAGCCACTTTGGACATTACTTGTGTGTTCACTGAGATTGTTTATTTAAGGTTTTGCAGATTACTTAATTTGTGTTTTTCTATTTCTTTCAGCTGTATTGAAATCTTCACCCTTCTAAAGGGACCGTGCTGTAATTATGGTGCATGCGAAAATGGGAGATTTAAATAGCTCAGGTGAGTGGGATTTTTGTTCTAGTAACCATAGTAAACTTTTAATGAATACATCAGAACATGTTACTTCTTAAGAAGAAAGAGATTCAGCAACATTTTAACTCGAACATTTTTAGGTGAAACACAATTTTTCAGAAATTTTTGGTTGTTTTTTTCTTGCAATTCTCCAAATCACTAGTCAGTATTTTTTTTAATTATTTCGCTATAAGGTCCGCCTGCAAATTTCACTTTGGCCACTAGGCCAGTGGCGTAGCTACAGGAGTCGCAAGGGTCTCACAATTGAGACGGGCTAGTCAGTCATAAGGCTCTATGTGTAAATCTCTCTAAAATGCTGTTAAAGCGGTTTAGGGCAAGGAATGGCCGCCCCATAATCATATGTAGACGACCGAATTGAGAAATCTACAACCAAAAATTAAAAACGGCTACGAAGAAAAGAATATGGATCAGGGTCTTGATTTAAAAGCTAAAAAAAAAATTGGTGACAGATTCCCTTTAAGGGGGTTGTGGCACGGAAGACATTTATCAGCTATTCGAGGATTGAATGTGATTAATTGTCATGATCGCTGAGATCCCAATGTGTTCCCTCTATAACAGGGGCCCTGAGCTCCCTCGCACTGCTGATCCCCTCATAGTTATGGAGGACCTGATGGATAGGCTGAAATCCCTTGTACACAGAGATTTCTGTGCGACTTTGAGTATGTGAGCAGCCAGTGCACATGTTCTATCACTGCTCTGTACAAAGACTTCCTCACTGTGCCTGACGGGGAGCTCAGGGCCCCTGTTTTAGGGATTGGAAGGGCTTCCACGTATACTGTAGATTGATGATAAATGGCACAACCCCTTTATTGTGTATTTTGGCTTGAAGTATGTGTTCTGATAATTCACATACTACAATATATATATCAGTGTTTTTGCACTTTGATGACGAGCATGGGGTATTACCATGTGAAAGAGTTAAGTTTTATAGTTTTTCTTTGAGAAGTGCTCTCTCTTTTAATAATAAAACACTCTGCAAAAAGAAGGTGTTTTTACCTTATATTCTACTAATCTGGAGGCGAGAGCGCCGCAATTCCTGATAATTTTTAACCATATTACTTTGCATTGACAGTGTGTTATGTACACACACGGATTCCACGGACCACTGGGGCTGCTAGAAGGGGAGGGAACGACAATAAAGAGGAATTTATCTATGTGAGGGGGGGGGTTGTGCCTCAGTATATGACAACTCCTAGAGGTGAGCTCAATTACATCTATAATATTATCATGGTTACTACTTCATATTGCGCGCCTGTTGTACTTCTCCTTTTTTTTCACTATATTTTATTCATATATATATATAGTATATATATATATGTGAAAAAAAGAGAAATACAACAGTGAGCCGCATTAGTGAAGTAGGTAATAACCAGTGATAATATTATAGAGTTGATATTATATATATATACATATAATTTATATATATATAAAGTTTTTATATACTATATATATATATATATATATTTATATATACACATATAGCTGGGAGATAGATATGAGAGATATTATAGGTGGAGAGATGGATAAATACATAGATATGATGGATAGATAGGAGAAAGATAGATAGGAGATGGATAGCTAGATACATATGTATGAATGATAGATAAAGTAGATATGAGATGGATAGATAGCTTTGAGGTAGATAATAGATAGGATAGATAACAATAGTAGATTGAGATAGGTAGATAGTATGAGAGATAGTTTGAACCTTTTTCTCCAGACGAAGGGAAAGCCCTCAAAAGACAACGGGGACCATTCCCTTTCTGGAGATAAAAAGGATTCCAACAGAGGAGAGAAAAAGCTTTCTTAAAACTGTGAGGGAAATTGTAAATCTGTGGAATAGCTGCCTGAGGGCGGTCAGCAGGAACAGGTGAGGGTTTCAAGAAAGGCTTAGATAATACCTGAAATTAAAGAATATTAATACATATGTAGTATGTAAATTAGATCCGGTCTGATGGCAACGCTGGGATCAGGAATATAATCTTCCCTTGAGCTGGATTGGTTTTGCCTTTTGGGGTTCAGAACATTCATCAGTAGGTGAAACAAAGCTTGAAACTCCTTATCTCCCTCATTGAGTTGATGGACACCATGTCTGTTTTTCAACCATACTAAACTATGTAGTAGGATATGAGATGGTATGAATAGATATTAAAATCGATAGCTCGATAACTAGATAAATAGATTGATAGACATGGATAGATGGATATTAGATGGATAAATATGCGATTGAGAGAAAATAATAATCCATATTATATAGCGCCAACACTCATTCCGCAGCACTTTACAATTTGGTATAAGTACAGACAAAAGATAGACATTGAATTACGAGGGGTAGCTGCTTTAGAGAACTGGTACAGCACGTGTGAAATCTTAAAGATGGGCATGGGATGGATAGTAAGATAGATAGATAGATGCACAAATATGAGATAGATGATATGTAAAGGCTCTGTGAGAGAGCTGAAACGTGCTCCTTTTCAGCAATGGAGAATAAATCACTTATTTTTTTGCTCTCAAATCCTTTGGGTGCTGTGGATTTTCTTCCTAATCTATTTACTGATGGGCTTTTGTATCGAAGCTATTGCTGCCGGGTACCCACCTCTTTGGATGAAGGAGTGCTGCTTTTTTGCTAATATATATATATATATATATATATATATATATATATATATATATATAATATATATATATATATATATATATGATATATATATATATACAGGGCCGCCAAATGATTTAATTTCAGGGCCCCATACAGATAGAGATGCACCTGGTCCCCCGCCCCCTCCGTTAAAACCCGCACCCTTGCAACCAGGTCGCCCGCCCCCAGCAAAACAAAAAAAAAAAGATGGCCTCTAGGACATAAATGCGCACATTTTACACATTAATACGTATGCAAAAAAGAATTGTATGAGGTGTAGTACTATACATGTGAAGTCAACATATCTGTCTGTCTCTACATATCATGACACAGGGCTAAGTAGTTCCATCCATATCCCCCTCACCCACATACAATTAGATCCCCCTCCACCCACATGCAATATGCCCCTTCCACCCACATACAATATCCCCCTTCCACCCACATACAATATCTCCCTCCACCCAAATACAATATCCCCTCCACCTACATACAATATCCTCCTCCACCACATACAATATCCCCCTCCCCCCACATCATATCCCCTCTCCACCCACATACACTATCCCCGTCCAACACACTCCTCCAATATCCCCCTCCACCACATACAATTTCCCCTCACCCACATACAATATCCCTCCACCACATACAATATCTCCTCCACCACATACAATATCCCCTTCCACCACATACAATATCCCCCTCCATTCCACATACTATATCCCCCTCCATCCACATACAAAATCCCCCTCCACCCCACCATTACAATATCCCCTCCACCAAATACAATATACCCTACACCCTCATACAATATCATCCACCACCCACTACACTATCCCCTCCACCCACATACAATATCACCCTCTCCACACCACATTACAATATCCCCTCCTACCCACATACATATTCCCCCTGTCCAAGATCCCACTACCACTAATCACCCTCACCACGCACATACACTATCACCCTCCATACCACTGTAGCGCAATGTATCCCCCTCATCCCAAACATACAATAATCCCCCTCCACCACATACAATTTCCCATCCACCCACATTACATATCCCCTCCACCCACATACAATATCCCCCTCCACCCTCATTACAATATCCCCCCTCCCACCCAATACACTATCCCCCTCACCCACATACAATTCCTCCCTCCACCCCCATACAATATCCCCTCCACCCCACATACACTATCCCCCTCTCACCCACATACAATATCCCCCTCCACCCACATACAGTAGTCCTCCTCCAATTTCCTTGGTCAAGCACCTCACCCCTTCTACAATCAACAGCAAGAAAGTAGAAGTGTAACTCCTTATCACTGGTGGTCAGATGTTTTCTCTTTTACTATCTGGTACACATGATGACAACTGCCACTACTACAACGCCGATATAACACCACCATATGGTACCACATAGTGATCTGACACCAGCTCACGGTCCTCATTGTACATTACAGGAATTACAGCACTGATCCAGTAAAGGTAGTACATAACCCTGAAATTCAGGGACCTCCACGGAGACGTTCTTTCTGAGGAGTCGTTCTACTTCTTCTCATGAGTCGTTCTTATTTCCCTTTTCTTCTGCATCTGATCCACCCACCCGACATGATGACTTGTACCGGCACAATCTCATCCTGCAGAAATTACACCAGGATTTAAGAAATCCTCAATTTTCCAGCATCTCTATCTATTCCCTCTGTACAAGCTACCCAGGGGTGGAGAGAGGGGTTACAGGCCATAGAACTTGTAGAGGTCTAGTATTTCGGAAGGGGTTTTGAAGGTGGGGAGTGGACTAAGTCCTGGGGATAATGCTACAACTATGGGCTGCTGCACTCTTCAATTTATTACCAGGTAGGTAATCAAGAATCGTAGTTAGGTAGGCAAATAGGCAAGGGCCCCTGTGGTAATTAGGACAGGCACTAGGTCTGCCGGCCACAGGTAGGTTGATGGGGAACTAACTACAAAAGTCCCCTTTAGTTTGTAGGCGGCCCAAGGGCCCCCTTTTGTTTAGGTACAAGATCTCCTCCACCCAACATAACAAATATCCCCTCCACCACATACAATAATCTCCTCCACACACATACAATATCCCCCTCCACCACATACAATATCCCCCTCCACCCCAATTACACTATCCCCTCCACCCACACATAAATATCCCCCTCCACCCACCATAAATATCCCCTCCACCACATACAATATCCCCCTCACCCACGATTCAATATCTCCCTCCACCCAATACAATATCCCCCCTCCAAAAGCCCACATACAATATCCCCTCCATCCACTTACAATATCCATCCCTCCATCCCACACTATCAAAAACTCCCCTCCACCACTACAATATTCCCCTCACCCACATACAATATCCCCTCCACCCTCATACAATCTCCACCCTCAACCCACATACACTATCCCCCTCCACCCACCTACAATATCCCCCCCACCCACATACAATACTCCCCCCTCCACACATACAATATCACCTCACCCACTACTACTATCCCCTCCACCCACATACCAAAATAATCCCCTCCAAACCACATCAATTATCCCCGCACCCACATACAATATCCCCTCCACCACATACAATATCCCCCTCCACCCACTATACAATATACCCTCCACCCACATTACAATATCCCCTTCCACCCTCATACAATATCCCCCTCCACCCACATACCACTATGCCTCACCCTCATACAATATCCCCTCCACCCACATCAATATCCCCTCCACCCACATTACACTATCCCCATCACCCACATACAATTTCCCCCTCCACCCACCTACAGTATCCTCTTCCTCAGATTTCCTTGGACACGCACCTCACACCTTCTACAATCCCAGCAAGAAAGTAGAAGTTGTAACTCCTATCACAGGGTCAGATGTTTTCTCTATTACTATCTGGTACACATGTACACTGCCACTTATACTACGCCGATATACTCTCACCATCCATATGGAGACCACATAGTGATCTGACCACCAGTCACGGTCACATTACATTACAGTGAATACAAGCACTTGAGTCCAGTAATAGTAGTACACTAACGCCCTGAAATCAGGAGGTTCATCCGGAGACGTTCTATCTGATGGAGTCGTTCTCTTTCTCTCAATGAGTCGTTCTTATTCCCTTTTATTCTGCATCTGTTCCACACCGCCATGATGACTTGTCCGGCCACAATCATACCTGCAGAAATTACACACAAATATCTTGGAATCCTTCATTTTTCCAAGCATCTCTATCTATTTCCCACCTCTGTACAGCTACCAGGGTGAGAGAAGCGGGTCAGGCCATAACTTAGGAGGTCTAGTATTACGAAGGGGTTGGAAGGTGGGGAGAGGACTAAGTCCCTGGGGATAATGCTACTCAAACTATGGGCTGCTGCCTCTCATCAATCTATATTACATGAGTACGGTATCCAGAAATCTAGTTAGGTAGGCCAATGTAGGCAAGGCCCAGGTAATTAGACAGGGCCCTAGGTCTGCCAGGCCACAGGTAGGTTGGATGGCGGACCTAACTACAAGTCCCCTTTGTTTGTAGGCGCCCAGGGCCCCTTTATGTTTAGGGTAGAACAGGGCCCCTGTAGAGTTTAGGTAGACAGGGCACATTAAGCGTTTCAGGTAGAGTCAGGGCCCCCTCATTAGAGATAGCTAGTAGCATGGCCCCCTTTAGAGATTGCTAGGTAGCTGGCCCCCCTTTAGAGATAGTAGTAGCCAGGGACACCCTTTAAGGAGATAGCTAGTAGCCTGGGGGACCCCCTTTAGAGATAGATAGGCTAGCACAGTGCCCTCTTTAATTATAGCCAGGTAGCAGGGCCCCCTTTAATTAATAAAGCCAGGGGCCCTTTTATCTATAGCCGCAGGTAGCCAGGGCTCCCCCTTTATTATGCCAGGTCAGCAGGGCCCCTTTAGTGATAGCCAGGTAGTCAGGGCCCCTTTAGTGATAGCGCAGGTCCCCTTTAGTGATAGCAAAGTAAGCCAGGGCCCCTGTAATTATTGCCAGATAGCCAGGGGCCCCCCTTTAGTGATAGCACAGGTAGCCAGGGCCCCCTTTAGTGATAGCCACATAGCCAGGGCCCCCCTTTAGTGATAGCAGGTAGCCAGGGCCCCTTTAATTATAGCCAGGTAGCCAGGGCCCACCTTTAATTATAGCACACTGCGCGCTCGCACACTCGCGCGCACCCTTTAGGATAGCCAGGGCCCCCTTTAGTGATAGCCAGGTAGTCAGGGCCCCTTAGTGATAAGTCAGGCCCCTTAAGTAGATAGTCGGCCCTATTAAGTGATAGCCATAGTAGCCCAGGGCCCCTCTTTAATTATCTGCCAGATGTCAGGGCCCCCTTTATGTTATAGCCAGGTAGCCAGGGCCCATTTAGTGATAGCCAGGTAGTTCAGGGCCCACCTTTAGTGATAGCCCAGGTAGCCTGGGTCCACCTTTAGTGATAGGCAGTGCCCCCTCCTCCCCACGGCGCCGGTGTGGGGGTCTTGAGAGGGTGCACCTCTCCTCCCCTGGGACTTGTGGCTAGTGAGAAGGACCTCTCCTCCCCCACACAAAAACAGGAGGAGTGGCACGCTATCAAGGACCCCATTTGTGGTGGGGGTGCACTCTACCCCACCCCCTGCATTTGTGGTGCGGGGGCCCTCTACCCACCCCACCTCCCTGGGACTGCATTTGTGAGTGAGGGGCCCTCTAAACCCCCCTCCCATGGTGCTGCATTTGTGGTGGGAGGGGCCTCTACAACCCCCCTCCCCTGGGCTGCAATGTGGTGGGGGGCCCATCTACCCCACCACCTCACGATGCACCAGGGGGGCTCAAGGGCCCCCCACCTACTCAAATGCAACAAAGGGAGGGGGGGGGTAGAGGGCCCCCCACCACAACCCACTAGAGATGCAGCCCAGAACGGGCGGTTGTCGAGGGGTGCCATTATGGCGATAGGGCCCGCCCCCCCACAATCGTGTATTTAATATGGTGCTCTAGAGGAGAGGTCCTGGCTCCCGGCACAGCCTACACTGCAGAATCATTCTACCTTACATGCTTGCACTCAGCCTGTAGGCCGGAGGCGGGCTCCTCCTCTGTCTCCGCTGCTGACGATGTGTAGTTGCCCAGCGGCCGGGTTGCTGGAAAAAAAACATTTGAATTCTGTTGAGGCTACGCCCACCGAGAGGCGTGGCTTAACGGAAATCTAATTATTCCGCATCCCGCCCAAAGAGGAGGACGGCCAGGCTGTCCGGCTCAGCTCGCGCACAGCATGTAAGTAGAAGACTCTTGTAGCGCAGCTGTGCCGGGACTCGGGAGCGCGGGCCCTCCACCCAGCACGCTCCGCCACGCCCTGGCAGTTGTATTAGTTGAAGGCGCCTTAGCGGAGGCGGAGGGGGCCCTGGAGGCGGGCACGGCCCCCTCCCCGGTGCCGCTGTCCCAGCGCTACTGACGATCACCAAGCCACCAACGGGCCCTGTGTAGGAGCGCGGCGCTCAGCTGCGCCGGCGCTCTACTTCTATGTGAAATAAGGGGGGCCTGCTTGAAGCGGGCCCCTTATCTCTCTGGGCACCATACGGGCGTTACACACTTACCCCTGTATGGCGGAACCTGTATATTATATATATTATATAATCTATATATATATATATATGTTATATAATATGATATTATATATAATTGATAGCTATGAGATGGGTTGGATAGATTAATAGGATTTAGATAGATTATGAGAGATAGATAGCTCCAGTTGACATAAACATAGAGACAAGAATATTTGAGTCATGGATAGAGGTCAGATAGATAAATACAGATGGGATAGATGTGACATTAAGATAGATATGAAATAGATAGAAACGAGTAAGATTAATATGAGATAGATGGACCTTTATTAAACTCTACCCTGTGTTGACTTCAATGAAACTTTTCCAACACACAACATATTTGAAAACACCATCCCATTATCTTGATCCAATTTGCTGCAACAGATTTTCAGTTGCACCATATAGTATAATTCTGACGAGCTAGAAGACCATTTTCCATTTTAGGGTGATCATGTCGGAGCTTTGCTATATTTACAATCTTACCTTTCCTTTTGTCTTTGTGAAAACTACTTTTTTTTTTTTTTATATAATAACGTCATTACTTTCCTTCCATGAATAAGAGTATTACCGCTTCTAGCTGGTATTCTTGTGGTGGTGATATTTCATTTTACTGTAGGCTGTAAAACAAGTTGATTTTTTTTTTTTAGCTAGCCTGGAGTGAAGCCTCTTGCCATCTAGTGGCAATGAGAAAAATGCAAAAAATACAATATTTCATCCTTTATTTTTACATGGCTAGATATGACAATGTTTTAAAAACTGTCTCAATAATTTATTTTTAAAAGTCAGTTTCTAATCATCGTCTTGAATTCTAAGTATAAAAAAATATTAAATTTACAAAAATCAGTGTGCGGAGGTCCAGTGCTGTATGAGCTGTGGATGTACTCTATCATCATTCAGCACACGACGGGCACACAAGTCATCCAAAACTGTAATTGCTTCCTCTCTGCTCCGCTCCCTGATTTATAGGATATGGGGTAATCCTATTTCCTGATGGAGAATGCAGCCATTTAGCATGCAGCTACTGTCCCAGGGACCACATTTACATACTGCATCAGTCATTGCTGCCAAGTGTTTTATATATCAATGGTCAGCAAATGGATTTATAGGTTTTTAACAACTGTGCTTTTATATGATACATCCCATTAGTACATAAAAACCAAGTGCAGCGGGGCTGTGCAGGATTAGGATGTGTGTGGGATTGCAGCTCAGCCACGCTCATACATCAAAGGAGCCAAGCTGCAATACCAGACACAACCTGTAGACAAGAGTGGTGCTATCTGTGGTAGAAAGCAGCTGTGTTTTTCTAATCCTGTACAAGCCTTTAAACACAATAGGGCATATTTAGTTACACTGGGGAACCACTGAACAGTGCACCAGACTGCAGTATCCACCATATTCCTTAACAGATGGTGCAGAATATAGTGCAGCTTTGGACTACAAGTAAGAACATATAGAAAAGGCATTTATTTTGATATGTAAATTGCATAAGAAGCTGTAACCTTTGTTTCCAAACTCTCGAAAAATGGTGTGTGTGTGTCTATCTATCTATCTATCTATCTATCTATCTATCTATCTATCTATTTATCTGTCTGTCTGTCTGTCTGTCTTTCATCCCTCTCAATGTCTGTCTATCTCCAATCTCTCACTGTCTGTCTATATGTCTGTCTATCTATTTCATCCCTCTCACTGTCTGTCTTTCTGTCTATCTAGACATCCATCTATCTATCTGCCTCTATCTATCTATCTATCTATCTATCAATCTATCTATCTATCCCATATCTATCTATCTATATCTCATCTATCTATCTCTATATCTATCTATCTATCTATCTATCTATCTATCTCTGTCTCTCATATCTATCTATCTATCCGTCTGTCTGTCTCTTTCATCCCTCTGTCTGTCTCTGTCTGTCTGTCTGTCTGTGTATCTATCTCTTTAATCCCTCTGTCTGTCTATCCCCCATCTCTCTCGCTGTCTGTTTTATTCATCCCTATCACTGTCTGTCTTTTTAGGCAGATAGCTTATTCTAGCTGTAGTCCATTGTGCACCTAAAGGGTCCTTCAGGCTGATATGTTCATTTATAGAAACTGTATATGAGGGATTCCTGAGCAGTAGCCGAGGGGGTTTAGACTTCAGTTTTATTGTACATATCTTCACCTCCTCTTATCTATATGTTCATCTCATTTGTAGAAATGGGCAGAAATTCAGATTGGTTGTTTGCCAAGAATATTTCAAAGTAACATCCAAAATGAATATTTCAAGACAAGGTGCAGAAAATAGACAATATCTACCATGCAAGAAATATTTATTTAGCTTCACAGAGGATTTGAGCCCATTTTATATTCTGTCTTTAAGAAGTTTTTATTCCTTTATTGTAACCTATTTCCATTTTTAATGAATAGGAACAAAAGCGGATATTGGAAATGGGCATAACTGGACCTGAAGGACACGCTCTGAGCCGACCTGAGGAGGTACGTTCATTGGACTGCAATGGGTTTGGCTTGTTTCCAATACTGTGTAATGGGAGATCAATGAAATGCCTATATACCGTAGTTCATAATTACTGCAGAATATAGAAGTAATCAAGAAATCGCATGTTCAAGTCTCCTAGGGAGGGGATAAACATTACTGTAAAAATATTTAAATTAATAAATTTAATTAAAATTAAAAATTTGACAAATTTTGACATTTATCATGTAAAATAAACAAAAAAATTAACATAATTGGTATTGCTGTGTCCATAAAAGTCTGATTTAACACAATATCAATTTATTTATTCTGCCAGAGGAATGAGGTATTAAAAAAAATGAAAATAAAATGCCCAATGCCAGAATTATGGGTGGTATTTATCATTTCTTCTCCCAAAAAAAAAAATGTTTTAAAAAGTGTTTTTAACCTAAAAAATTTTTGGGCAAGCAAAAAAAATTTTTTTGAAAAACAAATTTTTAAAGATTTTTTTTTTTAAAAAGAATAAAAGAGGGTTTAAAAACCCTTTTTTTAATTTTTTTTATCCCAAAACTCCAAAATAAGATAACATGTAATTTAAAACCCCAAAAAGTAAATTTGTTTAAAAAAAAAAAAAAAGTTGTCAATTGCATTTTTTTTCCCTAAACCATAATGAATGTTTTTTTTGATTTCCCCCATTTAATTATAAAAATTGAAATTAGGAAAAAGTACGTCTTGTCCTGCCAAAAACAAGTCCTCATACTGCTTTGCCGACATCTGCTGTCTGCAGATGAATACATGGCTTGGCTTTACTCCCAGTAATATTACAAGGCAAAGTGAGTCCAATTTGATTTAAAGAAGGCTACATCCAACAGGTGGAGCGGCAGAGTCCCAGCTCTTTTTCATCAAGCTTATATGAATATGGTTAAGGAGCGATTATGGCGTAAGAGTCTCCACATGGTGCCTCTCCTTAGTGAGGAACGTTACCCCATTTAAGCTACGTTGGAAAATAACATGCTGGATGTCTATAGCTGCCACGGGGGCAGGAGCTCCCTCCCCCGGGGCCCGGGAAAAGGAAATTTTGGTGCCCTGGGGCAGTACACCCAAATTGGGCCCCCCCCCCCCTCTCAAAAAAATACCCCCCCACCCCAAAAATTTAAATTTCCCTCCCCCCCCTGCGCCAGGTCCTGCCCACAAAATTTTTCTTGTATCCCACATAGCTCCCGCCCAATCTCCTCAGCACCCACTGCCAAAATTTAAAAACAGCCCTGAAAAAATTTGCTTTTTCAAAACGCCCCCTCCGTATGACGTGCAATCCCCCCTAAATAAAAAAGCCCAAAAAAACCCACCGATAAAGGGAGAAAAAATTTTCCCAGACAAGGATTTTTTACAAAAAACACCCCTACAAAACCAAGACCCAAAATTTATTACTTTTTTACCCCTGCCGCCCTGACCAAACGCGACCCCACATGGGGACTATCAAGAAACCAGGCTCTGATTCCCATATAACCACCCCCCATCAGTGCCAAATTTAGTGGTAGATACTGGGTTGTTTTGTAAACTTGCAGCCATATAAGTGTTTTCCCCTGTTTGTTACATTTTAAAAAACCCCGGAGACTTTTTTTTCTAAATCGGCCCGGTTCACTTTCCCTTTTTTTCCCTCCATGGTTCACCCTTTCCCATGCTGATTGCCCCCCGGCCAATACCCCTTCCCTGAGGTTTTGGGCCCCCAAAAAAATTTTGGGAATTTTTCACATTTCCAGTAACTCCTTAATTATAGGTATACAAAGTCCCCTTGTCAGACAGGGATATAGATATGCCCTCTCAGTCAGGAAGGAAAATAGATAAAAAATTTCCCCAAAACAGGAGGTATTAATTTTAGGGCACTCAGGCAGGTAAATAAACTAGGGGCTTTAGGCAAATATATAAACTAGGGGTTCAGGCAGGCGTATTGGGGGGAAAAGGCAGGCGTATTGGGGGGTCAGGAAAGGGGAAAAGGGGGGGTAGGCAGGGGGTTTTTTAGGGGCCACAGGGGGCGTATTTTTGGGGCCACAGGAAGGCGTATGGGACCTCAGGCAGGCCCTTTTGGGACCTTTAGGGGAGGGGTATGGGGCCGTCAGGCAGGCTATGGGGGGTTTTGGGTGGCGTATGGGGCCACAGGGAGGGTAAAATTGGGGGGTCAGGCAGGCGTTTTTTGGGGGGCAAACCCGGGAGGCCAATAAAAGGGGGCCCCCAGGGAAAAAGGGAAATTTTTTGGGGCCCCAGGCAAACCGTACAGGGGGGGGAGGAAGGGGGTTTTTTGGGGGCCCCCGGCGGGGGTAGGGGGCCCCAGGCAGGGGTATGGGACCTCAGGCAGGGTAAGGGGCCCCCAAAGGGAGGCGTATGGGGGCCAAAAGGGAGGGGGAAGGGGGCCCCAGGGAGGCGTATGGGGCCACAGGGAGCCGTATGGGGGCCACAGGGAGGGGTTTTGGGGGCCCCAGGGAGGGAAAGGGGGAAAGGCCGGCCCTATGGGGGCCTCCCGGCAAAGGGTATTTGGGGGCCTCTGGGAGGCTATGGTTTTTGGGGGGGAGGCAGGGGGCCCCCAAAGGGGGCACCAGGCCCGGGGTAAAGGGGGGCCCCAGGCCGGCATATAGGGGCCACAGGCACCGTACAGGGGCTCAGGCAGGGGTTTGGGGGGGCCCACAGGCAACAAAATAGGGGCCACAGGGGAGCCGTTTTTTGGGGGTCAGGCCAGGGGTATGGGGGACCAAGCAAGGTGAAAGGGGGCTCAGGGCCCGGCATATAGGGGACCAGGCAGGCATTATAGGGGGGCAGGCAGGCTTAAAAGGGGCCCCCAGGCAGGAATAGGGGGGCCCCAAAAGGGACGTATGGGGGGGCCCCAGGCCCGGCCCTTATAGGGGTACGCAGGCAGGAAATAGGGGGGGCCCGCAGGGGGGGTATAGGGGGGCCCCGGGGGAGGGGTTTGGGGGGGCCCCAGGGGGGCGTATGGGGGCTCAGGCAGGCGTTTTTGGGGGCCCCCAAAGGAAAACGCATATAGGGGCCAAAAGGCAGGGCCCTTTCAGGGGCTCCGGCGGCGTTTTGGGGGCCACAGGCAGGCCCTTTTGGGGCCACAGGGAGCCGTTATGGGGGCTCAGGCGGGCCCTAAAGGGGACAACAGAAGGCGTTTTGGGGGGGGGACCAGGGGAGGGCATTTAGGGGCAAACCGGCAAGGGATTATAGGGGGGCCCCAGGGAAGGGATTAAAAGGGGGGGCCCCAGGCAGGCATTATAGGGGGCCAAAAACAGGAAAAAAGGGGGGCCCCAGGCGGCAAAAAAAGGTTCGCAGGCAATTTAAAAAGGGGCCGCAGGCAGGCAAATTTTGGGGGGCCGAGGCAGGGAAATTTTAGGGGCCCAGGCAGGCATTAATAAAGGGGCCCCGGCAGGGAATTTTTAGGGGCCACAGGCTGGATATTTGGGGGCCACAGGCAGGCCCTATGGGGGGCCAAAGGCAGAAAATTGGGGGCCCCCAGGGGAGGCATTATAAAGGGTGGCCGCAGGCAGGCATTTTTGGGGGCCGCAGGGAGGCCCTTTATAGGGGGGAAAAAGGCATTTTTAGGGGCCACGGCGGGATATAGGGGGGCCCCCAAGGGCCCCGAAAGGGGTATGGGGGGCCCCAGGAGGCCAAATTAAAAAAATTTTAAAAAATTTCCCAATTCCCGGGCGCCGGGGCTCCTCTTCTGTCCTCTTCAGCCGGCGCTTTCCCCCCCAAAATCCTTTGGGGGGCACGGCGCGGCGGGTATCAGCGCTATGAGGACCCGGCCCGGGCCCCGCTTTTTTTGTCGGCCCTGCAGCTCACCGGAGGATCCCGAATCCTCCGGGGGGGGGCCCAACCCCCTGTCGCGGAGCAGGGAGCGCTCGCTCAAGCTCCGCAAAGCGGTCACAGAGGGGCCCCCCCGGGTTTTAAAGGGGGCCCCGGCGCGGGCCCTGGAGCCCGGCGAGGGTCGGGGCCCTGACAGCGCCCCTTAGGGATAGGCTGAGGTAGGCGCCCTAGGCGGTCGCCTACCTTGGCCTACCCGTCGTCCCGGCCCTGAGCCTAACTGTTGTCTTGTAACTCTATGCAGAGGATTTAAATTTTAGAGCCTTGTTTTAGAGAAACTAAGCTCTGACTGCTGTTAAGATATATTAAAATGACTCACAGAATTTTTAATTTAAGCTCTGTGAACTATCATCTACGTCGGGGGTGCACAACATTTTCTGGTCCAAGGGTCACACTGTCATATCGTACTTCTCCCGTTGTTTGTACCTGTCCCAGGGGCCACTGTAAATATTGGAGAGGTATTCCCTGACGTCTATGGCTCTTCAATTGCAAATGCCCAAAATGGCCAAGAGGTCTTGGTTCCACTTTAGGGACTTTAGCTTCTCCTCAGTGCTCCAGAAAGAGGTTGTTAGCTACCAATTTTCATTATAGTTTTTGGGGGTTACAGAAGTGGCTGTTTCACAACTATAATTAAAGGGAACAGTATACATGTATAGCCTCCTCTCTAATCATCAGACATTTTTATGGTATCTTTTGGATCTGTCATGATTGTGTCAGAAATGAAATCTAGAGATTTACCAAATTTATAATTTGCTTAAAATAGCATGTACAGCCCTATAGTACCAGCCCTACCGTGTCCACCATAACAGTGCCAGCCCTACCGTGTCCACCATAACAGTACTAGCCCTACAGTGTCCACCATAACAGTACTAGCCCTAAAGTGTCCACCATAAGCCCCGGTTCACACGGCTTATTCAAGCCGGATTGCGCTCGCAATTCCGGCTTGAATAAGGGGCGGGGTGGGGGCGCGGCCCGCCGACCCCATAGACTTCCATTATCCACGGCGCGTATTGCGCCTGGATAATGTGCATGTCACTTTCTCCCCGCCCGGCGGATTCGCTGAGCGGGTAGGAGAGACGGAATCCACCGTTCTCTATGAGAACGGTGGATTACCGTAATTACTGCAACGGATTGGAACCGTACTGCAGCGCAAATCCGGCGCGCAGTACGGCGCCAATCCGCGGCCAAATACGCCATGTGAACGGCCCCTTAGGCTAGGTTCACACGGCTTAACTGCGAGGCGTAATTTTCGCCCCCGCAATTACGCCATGTGGACAGGGGCGGGAGCGGGGGAGTGAGCGGGGGGCCGGCACTTCGCCGGCCCATAGACAATCACTGATAGCGGCACGTATACGCCGCTAGAGAGCGACATGTCAATTATCTCCGCCCGGCGGCTTCGCCGGGCGGGGAGAGGAGACGTAATCCATAGTTCTCTATGAGAACTGTGAATTACTGTAATGAATGGGACGTTTTCAGCCCGTAATTTGCGCACTTCGGACTGAAATACGGCCCATTTTAAGCTGTGTGAACATGGCCTTACAGTACTAGCCATGCAACACCCACCATAACAGTTCCAGCCCTACAGCGTTCACCATAACAGTTCCAGCCCTACAGTGTCCTCCATAACAGTGCCAGCCATTCAGTGTCCACCATAATAGTGCCAGCCTTACAGTGCTTAACATAACAGTGCTATTCATACAGTGTCAGACATAACAGTGCCAGCTAAAACAGTGTTACCATAACATGCACCTACAGCGTCCACCATACCAGTACTAGCCCTACAGTGTCCACCATAACAGTGCCAGCTCTACAGTGTCTACCATAACAGTGCTAGCCCTACAGTGCCCACCATAACAGTACTAGCCCCACAGTGTCTACCATAACAGTGCTAGCCCTACAGTGTCCACCATAACAGTGCCAGCTCTACAGTGTCTACCATAACAGTGCTAGCCCTACAGTGTCCACCATAACAGTGCCATCAATACAGTGTCTACCATAACAGTGCTAGATCTACAGTGTCCACCATAACTGTGCCAGCCAGTGTTCACCATAACAGTACTAGCCCTACAGTGTCCACCATAACAGTGCCAGCCGTACATCGTCCACCAAAACAGTACTAGCCCTACAGTGTCTACCATAGCAGTGCCAGCCATACACTGCATGCCACAACATTCCCAGCCCTCTAGTGTCCACCATAACAGTGCCACTGTTAATCTTGTGATAGCTGTACTTTGCTGGACAGAGCTTCGTGAGAGTCAGTGTGCAGAGCTGCATGAATAAAGCATAAGGTTATTCACGCCTGGTGGTTGCTGGAACTTTTCTATTTTACCATGAATCCGCTACAATTTTAGGACTGAATTATTAAAGCTTACTCTCTCCGCTCATATGATTGTCCTTGAAAGATCAAGAGTCTGTGTTTAATTTAAACTTCTGATGGATGATAAAATTTTCATCACACTCCGCGTAGACACCCTCCCTCTGGGCATCCCATCAGCAGTTTTTATTTTTGATAGTGTTGGTTTTTTTTATTACCATTTTAGTAATACACATTTCCCATTGCAACTGAGTGGTAGGAAAAAAGTGTTGGTGTTAGGCTATGTCTCCACAGCAAAGTTAAAATACCATCAGAAATTTGACTGTATTTTAACTTCGCTACACCGCCACTTTTTTTGCACGGTTTTTGCACAAAAAACGCGGTTGGTTTTCGGATTCCCGGCTGCCCAGTACATGGACTGCATGGGAATCCGATGATAATCCGGCGGCAGATAGAACATGTTCTATCTTCTTTTGGAAGTCCGGCAGCTTCAGTAGAAATGTAATACCAATTCAGAAGCAGGTCAAATAAACAACTGTCACCATAAATATACCACATATAAACCAAAACAAAATGATGACTCAAAAATACTATATAAAAATGTCAAAAATTCATAATAACCTTTATTATAACAAATACGTTTCACAAAACTGACACAATGTTTTTAATCACAGCTAAAAACAGTTAAAAATCATACATAGTACAAAAAAGCAGGTCAGTATGTCACTTAAAACACTGGGACAACAAACAAAATAAATAAACCACAATGCATCATAGTATAAATTACAATAGTAAATCGTAAAAATATAATTACAAATGTAAAGTTATATTACCCAGGAATAAGAGACATGCGACCTGCCACAAACTGCCTCGACGTACGTTTCGCCGCCTAACTTTCTCGAGGCAGTTTGTGGCAGCTTCAGTAGAAAGCCCATGCTGTCTAGACTACAGCATGGATTTTCTATTGAGGTCTACACAGCACTGGGTACAGTCTGCTTTTCGGCAGATTCTAAATACTAAATCCTCTGAAAATCCGGCGAGAATCCAGTGCGGTGTAGATAGAGCCTAATGCCGTGTTCAGATTTTTTTAATGATTTAAAACACTTTTAATTGATACAATATCTCGTGAAATGGAGCACCACTTTTTAATATAAGGAACTCCAAATCCCTTGCATAGACAATAGATAAAGGTAATATGACTTCTGGCTGCCTTTAGTCACTACTAGGTGGATCCTAAATGGGTACTTAAATATTTGCTTAAATTAGGTTAAATATGAAGGCAAAGGTAAATATAGATTATTACCAAAAACATTGCTTTTGTGTTTTTGCTTCTTTTCCAAGTTAGGGCATCTTCTGCTTGTTCATGGAAGGTTTCCTAGGTTACCGACCACCTTTCTCTATTCTAGCAGCCCTGGCTGAGATGGTGACATCACTTCCTGCTGTGCCTTATTAGCAGCACAGGAACTTGTTTATCTTTCTTACTGATAAAAGTTAACCCTAAGCTCTGTAGCTTTGTTCACTGCTGTTTAAAACCCTTCCGTCACCAGAATCCCTTTAAAGGGGTTGTATCAGTTCATTAAATGGTCTTCAGAATAAGAGGACAGTGAAAACAAGCAACTTTGCAATTGGATGTCATTGGCAAAGCTGTCTTGTTTTCACAGTGTCCCTTATCTTCGTTTTGTGTAAACACTGTTCCCTAGTGCTGGTCGGATCCAACCTCCTTACATTTCATTGGCTGCTGGCTCTACTAATTACATTCTGTCTGGCACCCATTCGTATTCACGGGAGCGCGCATTCCTGCCTCTCAGTCAGAATAAGGGGCCGGCAACAATTTCACTCTGTACAGCCTGGAGCTGCACAGTAACACTGCAGCCTCTTTCACAATCAGAAAACAGCAGAATTGTGCCTCGGTACCTAATGCTCCTGCGTGTAAGGGGCCAGCAACATTTCACTCTGCACAGCCGTCAGCTCCTCATCGACAAAGCAGCTGTTTCTATAATCAGATAACAGCAGAATTGTGCCTCAGTGCTTAATGCTCCTGCATAGAAGGGAGACGGATCTGTGCTCTGGAGGAGTTCATAGAAGACTGGATTCAACTGTAACAAACCTCCAGCTGTGAGAGGAGAATGCAAGGCTTTGGTATGTAAACAGCTCTTACAAAATAAGACTGCAAAAGGAGAGGAACCACACAGTGACATGTGGAGGGGGAGGGGTGGTTGAACACACTGACTTGGGAGCGAGCATGAACAGTGAAGGGGGAGCAGATGTCATCCTCCTTCAGTTAAGAAACACCCAGCTGGGAGGGGAAGAAATGCCCCTGGACTTCAGGAACTGAGAAAATCAAGCTACAAGAGAACAGCCGAACTGATAAAGCGATACATCCCCTTTCATAGGGTCAGCTAGGAATTACAGAGCTGAAATATCAATCACTGATGTACAACCACCCACAGCCTGAACACGAAGTGGAATACCGAAGCCGGCTGTGAAGAGCAGGCTGTGTGAAATAGTCAGATGGGGAAACGCCCTTTAAAATTACATTGCACACCTATTTATTATTGACTTTAGTGTATAACTTATATGCGTTAGACTCCTGAGCTCTTCCTAGAAATGACTGAGGTGACCCGATTTATTTCATTTAAATTGACGCTGACTTTTCAACAAATATTGCATAAATCAACACTGAAAATAAATGTGAGAAACTTTTGTAGAATATCTTGTGAGATATCTTTTCCTGCTCCCCCTTTCTCCTTAAATTAACATTCACTTGGAAAAACTTCATCTGATTTCTACACAACAGACTGTCCGCTGACTGAGAGATCAGGTTACATCTTGTACATAGAAATCTATGAGGATGGAAGGGGAGAGGGAGGAGGCGAGAGTGGCTGATTAGAGTCAGAGGTAAAGAGAGACATAGACATACAGAGATTGCTCTAATAAGTGCACTATCTAACCTCTGTGCTTGATTCATGGTTTACACTGCTCTATAATGTCCTTCATGCTTCTGATGGTTCTTTTTGCAGTGTATGGGAGAAATCATAGCCGCTTGTCTCCACCCACTAGCTAAGGGACAACTAAGTATAAGAGATTCTATGGAGAGAAAACTGAGGGAAAATGCCTTATATGAACTATATATTGGTCCTAAATAATGGTACTATTCATGTACACATACACAACTAGTATTGTGCTGTGGATCATAGTTGATGTCATATTTGACCCAAATATAAACAGTTTTATTTGGGCTGGCTCAAACTAACCCTAAGGGCCACATGTATGAAAACGGTCTAGGTGTAAGACTTTCTTTGTTGCCCATAGCAACCAATCAGAGCTCCCCTTTTATTTCATATATTGTTCTGAAAAAGGGGAACTCTGGTTGCTATGGGTGACAAAGAAAGTCTTAAACTTAGACAGTTTTCACGCATGTCCCCCTAAGTGTTTAAGAGTTAAAGGGGTGTTCCGGGACTGATAAATGCTCGTTCATCCGTCAGGATAAGGGTAAAAATAGATCCTGGGCTGCAGGAGTGAGGATCAACATTTATGTGACCGCTCCAGCCAATTACAGACCGATAGGTCACATGCAGGTGATGTTGTGGCTTGTGATTGGCTGGAGCTGACAAATGAATGATGGACGTTCACTGCTTACTTCCTGGATGGACGGACCGGCAGCCGGGAGTGAACGGGAGCCTCCGGGAGGTAAGTATGAGTCTCCTCTTCTATTTTTACTCATACCCTGACAGAGGAACGGGCATTAATCAGTCCCAGAACACCCCTTTAACTTACTGCTTCACAGCGCTCCTGGTGCTGCCTCACCTCTAGTCGGATGTCAATTTCAGTTACTGTAACATAAGTTATGCTATAGTAGCCAGAAGTAACGCCGAACCAGGAGTGCTGCAAAACATTAAGTAAACCCTTAGACGCCCATAGAAAAATCCTAACCCCAACTTCAATTTAAGATTAAGGTTTAAAAAACATTTGGGTTCAGGATGTCCCCAACCTGATTTTTTTTTCCAAGCTTGGTTGTACCATTGTTAAACAGAACAGAAACCTATTTGTGGAACTATGTACATGATAGTTCTTCCCAGGGTCGGGACAACAGGTAGGCGACCACCCAGGGAGCCACTTCATCCCAGGCATAAAGGGGGCGCAAAGAGTTATGGAGTGGGCTGAATTTTCTATTGGGTGACAGGGGAGTTGGGTGGGAGGGAGTTCTGTACCTTATTTGCCAAAGGTACCAGAATACTTTATCCCAGTCCTAGTTCTTCCTGACAAGTTATCTGAATGTACTTTAAAGGGAATATGTCATCAAAAAATGAGTCATTGTTTAAGTCCCATTTTTATGTTAAACACATTTTTTAGGAATTTTTGGTTTTTTATTTTTATTTTTCATATCGCTTTCAATTTTTTAATAATTCTCAAGACCTGCAGTTTTCATTTTGGCCACTAGGCCTTGCTTGCACTACTTTAACAGCAGTCAGAGAGATGCTTTACAGTAGCTTCATGCACATAGGAGGCTTAAGACTGACTCAGTCCCATTCACTTCTATAGGAGAGTTTTCTAGTCATGCTCTGTTGTTCTGTGACATGGGAAGAAGCCAGTGTGTAGGGAGGGGGAGCTGTGACATCTGCTCTTGTGACTGGGTGGATCCTCTGTTATCTATTCACACTGGTGTCTCCTTTCAGTTGTGCTGATAATGAGCAAACAACTGATAATCTTTCTCTACAGAACAGGAAGTGTCAGATTATAATTAGGCCTAGTGACCAAAGTGAGAAGTGCAGGACTTGGGAATTTTTAAAAAATCTTAAAAGTGATATGAGAAATAAAAAAAAAACAACCAAAAATTCCTAAAAAATGTGTTTAACATAGAAATGGGACTTAAACAATGACTCATTTTTTTTGATGACACATTCCCTTTAAATTACATTCAGATAACTTGTCAGGAAGAACTAGGACTGGGACAAAGTATTCTGGTACCCTTGGCAAATAAGGTACAGAACTCCCTCCCACCGAACTCCCCTTTCACCCAATAGAAAATTCAGCCCACTTCATAACTCTTAGCGCCCCCTTTATGCCTGGGATGAAGTGGCTCCCTGGGTTGTAATTATTAAAAAATATTGAAAGTGATATGGAAAATTAAAAAAAATATATAACCAAAAATTCTTAAAAAATGTGTTTAACATAAAAACGTGAGTTAAACAATAAGTAATTTTTGATGACACATTCCCTTTAACTCTACGTCTATGGAGGGACTTTGAGGATTTACCACTATTAAAATACTAAATTTAAATTGTTAGAGGAATTCCGACTTTTTGAGTAAGAAAAATTAAAAACGGAACAGAATGGTATGGAACAGTGGACACTCTTTTTAAATAGTCTTTTGCTTATATACTTACAATATTGTTTTAAGATGCAGTATTTATATTAGAAGCCTTTATAGATTTACCACAGGGTATATATAGGCTTTGGGATGAACTTGTATTCTGGTCACTGTGTTATTTCACCTCGGCAACCAAATATTACAAATCAGTTTCTGCCCATTTTCTAAGCTATGCTGCAGTATTTCCAAACCGCATCACGTGTAAAAAAAAAAAGACAAAATTATTATTCCCTGTGGAATAATTGAGAACATTTTTAGAAATGTTCTCTAAACCAAAAAAGTTTTTTTTTTTTTAATTAACCATATATGGTTACCGTAGTGTTGAACAAGGCATGACAATGGCATAATGTTGGCTGCACATGCATTACTTTTTTCCTAAGCCGATTAATGAGCATTATGTTAAATAGAAGCCTTTACTGCTGACCATGAATATTGTGCCTACATATTTAGACTGGTCACTAATTCAGGGTGTCAATAAAATTCAGGAAAAGAACGATGTTATAAGGAGAAGATAAAAGAATTGAACTCAATTAGTCTTGAGAAAAGATGGCTTTGGGGAGTCATAATTAATTTAGGTATTTAAATGGACCCTACAAAAAGACTGGGGAAAAACTATTTCATGTAAAGCCCCCTCAAAAGACAAAGGGAACTGGAGAAAAAAGACTGGAGACTCCATTGTCTGGAGAAAAAAGGATTCAGTCTCCAGATGAGAAAAACCTTCTTCACCATGAGAACTGTGCATCTGTGGAATAGCTGCCCGAGGAGCTGGTCACAGCAGGAACAGTTGAGGGCTTCAAGAAAGGCTTAGATAACTATTTACTACTAAATCATATTCATAAGTAATTAGCCATATAAAATATCTGGATCCAGTCTGATGGCAACTTTGGGGTCAGGAATGAAATCTTCCTTAGGGCAGAATGGTTCTTGCCTTATGGGTTCCAAAGTCTTCATCAGTAGGCAAAATGAAGCATAAGAAACACCCAATCCACCCCTCCGCCATCCACATTTTCCCCCACCTTTGATTGAACTTAAAGGAGTTATGTCTTTTTTCAACTGTACTAACTATGTAATGAGGCATCAGAATCTGAATTTAGTACAGGAAAGTGGTTGTGCAATGGAAATAGGCTTATTGTATTTGCTACATTTTCTTCTTTCAGCTTGAAGCCGAGGCAGTATTCCGAGCCATTGCCATAGCAAGCCAAATCAACGCCCCTGTGTATATTACCAAAGTCATGAGTAAGAGTTCTGCTGATGTCATCGCCCAAGCCAGGAAGAAAGGTAATGTATACCAGTCATACTAGTCCTGAGGGCAAGCCAACATATGGGCCATTAAATTGGAAACTTCCTTTTTTTTACCTCAAAAAACACAATGGTTACTTGACTTTTGCTAGAAGCTCCATCTCAAGATTAAACAGTGAATCGAATATGGTCCACAAATGAGTATCTAATGTGTAAGACAAACTCATATGGATAAATAGAGATGCAATGAAACCAATTTGAGATTAGTAGCCAGAACTGCAGTGGATATAGTCTTCCAGGGTCACTGTAAATCTGATATCAGGGGATTGGAAATTTTTTATTTTCGCAGTTGGTCTTCTCAGAGAGGCTTCTGAGCCTAGTCTCATACTTTGAATAATCATCAATGTTGTTACTTAATAAGGGTTTCTATGAACATTGTGGGCTGAACATCAGAAACAGGTGAACTTTACAATCTGTCCACAGATGTAGCATTGTGTGGGAGCTTTTGTTTCAGTACTGCTATTCCTGCAGGGTCCTGGGGTTGTTGTTGTTGGACTGCTTGGTTGATTTTTGTCATGTCTTTAACATTTGAGGAAGAACCCACTTGAGTCCTCATATCTGCATGTCATGCCATTACACATTACTCACCAATGATAGACCCCTGAGATGTGCAGGTTGAACTCCCTCTATTGTCCGTAACATTCAGAATATTCTACAATGACTAATAGGATGAATTTCACTTTTGTTGATGATTGCACTTTGATTGTAAGATGCGTTTTGACTTCTCTAAATCTTTTTTTTTACTCATTTAAAGGTGCATTGGTATTTGGCGAGCCAATTACGGCACGTTTAGGAACAGACGGAACCCAGTACTGGAGCAAAAACTGGGCAAACGCAGCAGCCTTTGTCACTTCTCCACCTCTCAGCCCAGATCCCACCACACCTGATTACCTGAACACCATGCTTGCATGGTAAGATTTAAAGATGTTGTTACCTAAAATTCAAATATGTTGCAAAACTTCTTATATGTTTAACGAGTACAAATATGAATAGTGTTTCATTGTTTTTACTATATATCATATTGATTGAGGTAAGTTCTAGTGAAGAGAACTAGGTTTCTGGTGCCACCTATTGGAAAGAGCACCCCTTACAGTCCCTTCATACCTGCTGAAGAGCCTTATTGAGGGCAAACACCCCAAAACAGCTGTCTGAAGATGACAAACTGTTTCTTATGAAAGAGTCACTGACTTGGCTTAAAATCCACAGTCATGTTTAAAGGCCTTTTAATGGGTCAGATGTGGCTGTAAGGGACAATACTTTTAGTAGGAGGCAGTGGAGTCCCTGCTTAGTTCTCTAGAGCCAAAATGCATGGTTGATTTCATAGGAAGCATAGCATGGTGTATATAAGTCTCCCTTCACCTTTATGGTATTCTCCTCAAGAAAGTTTACACCCCTAGAGCTCCATATACCCTATTAGAAGAAATGAACATCATAGATGGGGAACCTCCTCTATGAGCCAGCGCAAAAAGCATCTCTGTTTGTGGTAGATTTAGTGTGACCATATATTATATGGTTGTTCACTCATCTGAAATAAGGAAACTGAGCAGCAACACAGAGTGTCTTCAGGTGAGAACCGCTGTGGATTAAATTTGGTTGGTCACCTTCCTGTAGTTATCAACATTTTAAAATGCAAAATTAGGAAATTTAAATCCCGCACCTCAAAATTACCACAAAAGGCACAAAACATCCACTTTGGATTAGGGTGACCTCGCCCCTTTGCTAGCAGGTCCACAGGACAGTTGGAATCCACAAACCGCAGACAAAAGCCCTCCCTCTACATTCCAAAAAAGACTAAATGCCGGTCGGAAACTCCGACCGGTATTTGGTCTTTTCCGTGGGAACGCACCCCAAGAGTTTCTCAATAAACAAAAAGTTTGAACCACATGAAGACAACACAAAAAGACAAGACATGATACATAGGAAAGGCGAAACATAACTAAAAATTAAGTTGATCCTCAGCCAAAAAAGAAAAGAACATGGTTTCCTGAAGGCCTTCTCTCACAAATTATGAATAATACAGTAAGTTTACCAAAGAGTAAATAGAATCAACAATGTGTCAAGTTGATATTGAGGACGGCTGTCAAGTATTTCATGTTGTTAAGGGATATTTCCATTAGAAAGAGGTAGTTTTGTGAAAATCAATGTTCCTGGAAATTCTATTTTTTTAGAATTTTTGGCTATATTTTTTTCTGACAGTTCTATGCAATTAAAAATTAAATATAATTTTATTAAAGTGCGATAGTAAAGAGAGAAAACTCCTGAATGGCAGTGCAGACTAATCTCAGTTCACTGTAGTTGCTGATCATCGGCATATACTTTCATTACCAATAGTAGCTAATGACATAATGAACGCCCTAGGTCTCTCTACAGACCTAGATAAGGATTAAACTATAGACAGGACAATGACAAGAGCAATATAATAAATCATAATGGGGTAATCTTTTTCGACTCTGGGAAGGTTTCCAGCTTTCCTCACACTTATCAGGTCCTGCGGATAAGAATTACACCTCTCGGGCCATAGTTGGCCTGGAAGAAGAATTGTTAAGCAATAATCCCTGCCGTGAAGTCTGAGAGACAAACCAGGAAGCCATGTACATCGGGGGAAGTTTAAAAAATTATATATATATATATGTATATATTATATTATATATATATATATATTATATATATATATATATATATATATATATATATATATATATATATATAAGAAAAACCCTCCTCACCTCTCAACAATCCATATAAAATTAGTATACTGCTTCTCAATGTGTAAAGAAGAAAAAAAAGATTTTGCTGGTAGTGTGCCTTTAAGTCAGGTATATCAAGCTTAGAGTCCAACAAGCTTAAAGGGAGTCGATTTTTCAAGAGCCTTAAAGTAAAGAAAATCCACAGCACTCCACAGACTTCATGCAAATCAGTGAGCAGTTTATTCGTGCTTTACAATAGACAGGTCTCCAGTTTGCAACAGCAGTTGAATATATAGATTAAAGAAATGTCAGACAGTAAGAACGTTTTCGGCCTTCCTCAGATATGTCTGAAATGGAACAGTGTAGAGGGGTGCTGGAGCTGTCTTAAGCTACAGTTCAACCAGCAAAATAAGGTATAGTAAAAAAAAAAAGCAAAAACAGCCCTAAACAATGGTCCACAGTGACCTTACAGATGACCACTTGGCAAAATCCCTTTCAGAGGCCAGCTCATAGTTCGCCACAAGTCGGCCTCAGTGAATTGGGAGATGACTGCACTGGCTCAGCTCTCCCTCATGCGGCTTCTCTCTCTCTATCCTAAAACCCTATATATCACAGAGCTCAGCTCCTTTACTCTATCATATAACCCTCTATATTACAGAGCTCAGCTCCTCTCCTCTATCATATAACAATATATATCACAGAGCTCAGCTTCTCTCCTCTATCATATAACCCTATATATCACAGAGCTAAGCTACTCTCCTCTATCATATAACCCTATATATCACAGAGCTCAGCTCCTCTCCTCTATCATACAACCCTATATATCACAGAGCTCAGCTTCTCTCTCTCTATCATATAACCATATATATCACAGAGCTCAGCTCCTCTCCTCTATCATATAACCCTATATATCACAGAGCTCAGCTTCTCTCCTCGATCATATAACCTATATATATATCACAGAGCTCAGCTTCTCCCCTCTATCATATAACCCTATATATCACAGAGCTCAGCTTCTCTCCCTCTATCATATAACCCTATATATCACAGAGCTCAGCTTCTTTCCTCTATCATATAATCCTATATATCACAGAGCTCAGCTTCTTTCCCCTATCATACAACCCTATATATCGCAGAGCTCATCTCCTCTTCTCTATCATATCAGCCTATATATCACAGAGATTAGCTTCTCTCCCATATCACATAACCCTATATATCACAGAGCTCAGCTCCTCACTCTATCATATAACCCTATATTCAAGCTCAGCTTCTCTCATCTATCATATACCCCTATATATCAGAGCTCAGATTCTCTCCTGTATCATATAACCCTATATATCACAGAGCTCAGCTTCTCTCCTCTATGATATAACCCTATATATCACAGAGCTCAGCTTCTCTCCTCTATCATATAACACTATATATCACAGAGCTCTAATGTTGCAAAAAATTTTGCAACTTTTTTTTTACCTTTGTGCTGCCATGAGTTTCTGCATGAAGTGGGTGGGGTTCAGTGGGGCCATGGCCTTCCAAGCTCTACAGATTTACTATAATTTACAGTAGAAGTTGACAGAAATTATAGCAGAAATCATATTTTGCTTATAGCTGGTATACATTTCACTGTGTGATGTATGGACAAAGATGCACAAATTTTGAGACCTGCTCCTTCTACATGTTTCTTCATTGTACTTTGCATTTAGATCAGCAACCTAAACGCCCATCTTAATAAATTCCCCCCCCCTCCATAAGTCTCTAGCATGTGCCCTCTCCTTGTATTTAGTATAAGCAGAGCTCTCTGATGTCTCCAGTTTGCTGACCTAACATGAAAGCTTTTTTCCAGCGGAGATCTGCAGGTGACTGGAAGTGGACACTGCTCCTACAGCACTGCCCAAAAAGCCATAGGAAAAGATAACTTCACTCTTATTCCTGAGGGAGTAAATGGAATTGAAGAAAGAATGACCATTGTCTGGGACAAAGCTGTGGTAAGGACCTCATGGAGCTGTATTAGAAGATGACTCTTGTATTACATGAACATACACAATGCGCCACATGTATGAAAACTGTTTAGATCTGAAACTTACTTTTTTGCCCATAGTAACCTATGGACAAAAAAGTAAGTTTTAGACCTAATCCGTTTTCATACATGTGGCCAAAAGTGTTATGTATTCATGGGTGTGTGCTTGTCATGAAAATCATGTGGTTTCTGGAAAGAGGTGCCCAGACAAGTATTCTCCTCTTGGCTACTAGGTGACAGGAAGCTCTGCTAGGCTCCTCTATCCACATGCCCTTTGGTGTTTTCAAGCTAGTTTGGGAAATCAAGCCAATTTAAAAGAAGGGGAGCAAGCCTAGATCGGGTCTTGAGCCTTTCAAGGGGTTATGGGCATTGTGTGTTAAGCCACTATCAGAACAGGCAATGTCCTATACATGTGCCCCTGGCTACACCACTTCATTGCTGGCATGTCACTCTTCCCAGTCATGTTAAATTTATATTGAGGTAATGTAAATGACCCAATTATTTCATTGCAGTCACCATTGTCCTTCCGTTATTTACAGGCCACTGGTAAAATGGATGAGAACCAGTTTGTTGCCGTCACTAGTACAAATGCTGCTAAAATATTCAACCTGTATCCAAGGAAAGGAAGAATCGCAGTTGGCTCCGATGCCGATGTGGTTATTTGGGATCCAGACAAGATGAAGACAATTTCTGCAAAAAGTCACAAATCGGTGAGTTCACAAAGTATAAACATAGGTAGTGGTACAGTATCGGCTTGTCCCCACTGCAAAGGTTTTCAGTGGGGACAAGCTCCAAATTTGAAAACCGTCTGTAAAGCGTCTGTAAACCTTTTTCATTGATTTAAATAGAAAATCCGTTCAACAGTCTCCACTGCACGGATTTTCTACTGGACGGTTTTTCACACCTCCGGCGTTCCTAAATACTTAGAACTTGTTCATTCTTCTGCCCGGTTTTCGGGCGGAACATGAACAAGTGGGTTCGAAGGGGGAAGGCTGGAATCCACAAACCGCAGACAAAAGCCGTCCGGCTGCATTCCAAAAATAGACCAAATACTGGTCAGAAAATTCGACCGGTATTTGGTCATTGCCGTGGAAACTGCTGCTGATAGAAGACCAATTGCTCCTCTGTCACATAGAAGGAAACCAGAACTACACTAAATTGAAAAATTAAATAAATTTTAAAAAATCAAGAGGTCGTCCAATTACAGACAACCCTTGATCTTTGCAGTTTTGTGATGGCCAGTCAGATGTTTTTCTTTCAGTGGCCTCTCCAGAAGTAATATAGTATTATATGGTGGCCATTCAGGTGAACTGCATGGATGGCTCAAATTTGTTAGGCTATGTTCACACTGCTGATTTGGAGATGGATTTCAGTCCGTATTGCGTGCTGTACTGCATGCAAATACGGGTGAAATCCGTCCCTGTCATTACGGTAATACACAGTTCTCATAGAGAACTATGGATTCCGTCTCCTCTCCCCGCTCGGCGAATCCGCCGCGGGGAGATAAGTGACATGCACATTATCCCGGCGGGATACGCGCCGTGGATAATGCATGTCTATGGGGCCGGCGAGCTGACCCCCCCCCCTCCACCACCCGACCCGCTCCTGCTGCACGGCACACGCCGTAATTGCGGGCGAAATCCGTCCCGCAATTACGGCATGAATAAGCCATGTGAACATAGCCTTAGTGTTAAGTCTTACAGAGCCATTAAAGTTGGAAAGACAACTTGGCTAATTCCTCTCTTATGGAAGCTCCAACACTCAATTCCAAATAGGAGTAAGCCTCTACACCACTCTCCAAAATCAACAGTGTATTATTTTATTTCAAAAACAGGCAATGCATCAATATTGATTGAGCTGATGAAGCGCAAGGTGATCTTGTGCAAAACGCGTGGTCTGTTTGTGGAATGAAACAGTAAACTGTGTGACTTCGAAGTGGGCAGTAGTGACGTCTTTCTGGGGGCATGTGTCGGGGCTTCCATCACAGAGGAATTGGCCATGGGGTCTTCCCAACTTAATATCTCACTACGAGGTTCAGTGGAAGCAATGCATTAGAGGGAGTGGTAGCTGGTCCTATTTTATGCCAATAAGAGAGAGTGTTGTGTCTCTTGAGCACAGCTCTCTGAGGCGAGTGCAGAGGGTTTATTCACTCACATCCCTTCATTTCTAAAGCATTCTTTATGAGGTTTGAGCCTTTGTCTGTTACTTTTGTCTTCCATACTGGAATGGAGACTTCCCAAAGTTTTATGGAGCTTCCATCCTGGTTAATACAGGGGAGTCCAGGTACCTTATGACATTCCTATGTCCTATCAGGAGAGAAAGTCCCTATTTCTTTCTCAACAGATGAGCAATTCCACTACAGATTTTGAATCCGGGTCTGGGAGCTTCATGGTTTATGGCTCTGTGTATCTGCTATTGATAACAATGTATATATACAGTATTTGGTGTAATAATCTATGACCATATTATAATATCTGATACTTTGAGGTACATTTATGGGCTTAACATTTTTTTTTACAATCACCAGGCAGTGGAATACAACATCTTTGAAGGAATGGAGTGCCATGGAGCCCCACTCATTGTTATTAGCCAGGGAAAAATTGTGTTTGAAGATGGAAACCTACATGTCAACCAAGGAATGGGACGGTTCATTCCCCGGAAGCCATTCCCAGAATATATTTATCAGCGTGTAAAGACAAGAAACAAGGTATGTGATCCATATACATAAAAGCATACTCCCAGTCACTATTATACAGTTTCTATGCTTCTAAATCCTTATGTACAATGGAATTTTTATAGTAACTTTTGGTTTGTGTGCTGGTTATTGGTGCCTTCAGTCCCTGGGACCAGAGCTGGCTTTAGGGGTCACTGTTATATGGTCACTGTTGGTATTATCTGAGCACTGCATGGTGATCCTGACATAGGCTCTGTGTTGCACTGTACAATATATAATTTTTGTAGTATGTGGAGTTTGTATTGTACTGCATTCTTATTTGGGCATCATACTATATGGCACATTGACACCATACTGTATTGTAGGGTTATTTGAGCACTGTATGACATACGTCGTATGGAGAGGTATAACTTAAGAACTACACAGCATATCCTTCAACAGGAAGAAGGTACCATTGTCAGCCATTTTGGTTGTTCAGGTGCTCATTTTCTGTCAGCTAAAAGTTGGTTCTATGAAAAATAAAGAACCTCGCTTCTCCTTCTACTTTGCTTTTAGTAGATAAAAAAAATAATGTTGGTGGCATCTAAAAAATACCTGTGACTGTCAACAGATTTTGTTTTCTAGAATAGAAATGTCATTTCAAAGAGCTTATAGTATTCTTAAATGGGTTGTCTCACTACAAAGATTAGCTTTCAACATGTAGGAAACGGTAAATGAAGACCTTTTCCAATTACATTGCTTTGTTTCTTTTGCTTTGTTGAGGAGAAAATATTTTTTTTCTGCTCTGAGTGCACATAGGTTTCTCCAGTTCCCTTCCTGCTCTTCTCTCTGCTCTTTGTTTTATTTGAGAGCAGGGAGTAAGGTGACCACATGCCGGCAGCTTGAGAACAGTGTGTTATCTCTAACAAACAAAGGAGATTAATTACTTGTTTACTTTGAGCTGTGAAGCTCTCTGCACTATAGATAGGATCTCTTGCTCTCGTGTCAGTGCAATTAGAAGAGCTGTGAATACAGAGCTGATATGCTAATCACTGCTATAGAACCACAAACAGCCTGACCAGGAAGAAACAGAATGCATTAGTCTGGAACTGCTTGTGGCTCTGAAACAGCGTGATGAGACAACCCCTTTATGACCTGGAACCTCCACCTCTATAAATGCTCTTATAGTTAATTCACAGGCTCCACAAAAATGAATGGCTGAGAGTCTGGTACCATTGGCTTGGTTGGAGACTGGGCCCACCAACTCCACCATACAGTTCCAAGCAAAGCTGCTCTGTTGGTTACAGTTGTGAAGGGCTGCACAGCCTCAAAGAGCATCTTTGCTCCTTGGTGCAATATTGTATCCCCTAATCATCACAGAAAGAATTTTCAGGTGGTAAACCAAAGAAAATAGAAGTATTTAATATATGCATATATTGTAGGTGAGCGGATTGCAAGCTGTGTCCCGTGGGATGTATGATGGACCAGTGTATGAAGTTCCCGCCATTCCAAAGTATTCAACCCCTGCCCCTTCGGCTAAATCGTCACCCTCTAAACCACAGCCTCCACCCATCAGGAATCTTCATCAGTCAAACTTTAGTTTATCAGGTAAGATTATGGGGAGCTCATGAATTGTATTTTTCTTTAAATTAGTAGGTGAATACGTTTATTGTAATTCTCAATACTAGTATAAAACTATGTATAACAACACAAGGATATAATTGAAAATATGAAACCAATCCAGACCAATAGTAGCAGATTATTTCTTACTTTTCAGTCAGAAGTTACTTGTTAATTAAAGGGGTTTTGCCACGAAGTGAGTTCCTTACCTCCTTATCAGCTCAGGGGATAATATAAACAAAGCATGCTGAGTCATGAACGCTGCACGGGTGAGAGGGAGGGGGGTGAGCAGAGAGTGAGGAAGAAGGGAGCGTCTCAAAAGTTTACTCAAATAATAACATTACAACAGTTGATTCTCTGTACAGCCTAGAGCCTCATACACTGCACTTTCTCCCCAGCCCTTTGAAAGCTCCTTCATGTTTCCTGTCATCAGATAAGAAGTGCAAACACGCAAGCGTGGCCAGATCAGTTCCTGTCATCTCTCCTGGTCGTGTCTTATGTAAACTTTCTGGTAACTAAGGGGGACTGAGCAATGCTGTAGCTCTCACAGGATTCACTTTTTGTAATGACATATATTTAGAAAAGTGATTAAATACCCATTTTGGAGGATCCCACGTCAACATTAAGTCATGGCAAAACCCCTTTAAGTCTCTGATAAAGTCTCTGTCACACCACTTTGCTAGTGAACAGTGCCTTGTTAGAGGAGCAAGGTGTAGGGTGTACTGTTAGTCCCTGTGGCAAATGGCATAGTAAGAACATAGGTGCTCACAGTCTTTGCAGATAAAACACATGCAGGCTTTACCCTGATGCAGGGACGTCGCTAGCTAGTTTTGTTCGGGGCACAAGCCCCGGACAAGACAGCCTGTGCCCCGAGTCTCAGAGCGCCGACGGTCTATTGAACTGTGTGTGCGTCCTCAGGACGCACAGACAGCTCGGGATGGCTGCTAAGTGCAGGCAGGGAGGGAGGCGACTGCAGGAGGTGACGGGGCTCAGGAGGGAGGAGGAGGGGGCGCAGGCTGCTCACACACACAGCTCAGGAAGTGCAGCCACTGTCCGGCAGGGTGACGCTCCACACCCTGCTGTGGTCTCCTGGGCCCATCTCCTGCCCGTCCTGGAGCTCCCCAGTGAGTGAGTCGCCTCACTGTGAACTGAAGGTATGTGTGCATGTGTCTGTGTGTTGTATATGTCTATGTACTGTATATACAGTATGTGTGCTCATTGTGTGGGGTATACAGGGGGTGTGCATGGGGTATACAGGGTGTGTGTGGGGTATACAGGAGGTGTGTGAGGTATACAGAGGGTGTGGGGTATACAGGGGGTGTGTGGGTATACAGGGTGTGTGTGGGGTATACAGGTGGTGTGTAGGATATACAGAGGGTGTGTGTGGTATACAGGGTGTGTGTGTGGGGTACACAGGGTGTGTGTGGGGTATACAGGGGGTGTGTGGGAGGTATACAGGGGGTGTGGGGGTATACAGGGGGTGTGTGGGGGGTATACAGGGGGTGTGTGGGGGGTATACAGGGGGTGTGTGGGGTATACAGAAGGTGTGGGAGGTATACAGGGGGTGTGTGGGGTATACAGGGCGTGTGGGGGGGGGTTTTAAAAGGAGGTTTTGGGGGGGTTTTTCAGGGGGGGGTGTGGGGGGTATACAGGAGGTGTGGGAGGTATACAGGGGGGGTGTGGGGTATACAGAGGGGGGGTTTTGGGGGGGTAAAGGGGGTTTTGTGGGGGATACGGGGGG